>ML371872.1:22254-49633 GCA_005239525.1 Nicotiana knightiana | reverse complement strand
GTAGAGAATGTTCTTGTAAAGATTAGGATAACTTTTTTTTGGACTTTTTGTTGAGTTTTTGGAGCACCCGAGGTTCCTGTTAGCATGGATGATTGGGTGCATTTTATGGAGAACCGTGTTTTCGTGTAGGTCCACCTTTTGTATACCACTTGTATGTTGGGGGTTTTTCCCACCAATATGCATTCCATATCCTTCACATGGCCATTTTTTCCTCTAAGACTTCTCTCTCTCATAGCTTAGATCATCCTTTAAAGTTAAGCTGCTATTGCTTTATTTGCTATTGCTTAAACCTTACATTTCCCAACAGAATATATTATTTACTAGAAGACCTGTTTAATTATTCCCCTCAATATTGAGCAAAACCGTTGATATAACAAATCAGAGGGTAGAGCCTCCAGCCAGCTATATGCCTGAAGAAACATGAGGGGTTTGCTTCAATATCATGTAAAAAACTCTTAGTAATGAATTGACTAAAAAAGGGAGAATCTTTTAACCACATTAGTGGTATGCTTATTCCTTCTATTTCGTGGAGATGAAAATGCCACGAGAATATTCAGATTTGAACTTTTTTTTTTGTTAGAGTGTCTTACAATGGTAGCGGGAATTGGTTGTTGTCTAGTATATGGTCTTGTAATCCTTGAGTTAGGTTTTGAGGTTGAGTTAAGCCTAAGGTCCATTTTCTTAATATGGAATCAGAGCCAGACTTATACCTATTATGGTGTTTTCCAGTGTTGCGGCCTCATGTTATGTTGTCCAAGCGACAATGTTCAGTCCTAAGCGGTGGGAGGAGGGGGAGGATGTTAGAGTGTCCCACATTGGTTGAGGGAATGACTTTTGTCTCCTTATGCGGTCTTGGTCAATTCTCACCTTTCGAGCTAGCCTTTGGCTTTAGTTAGGCCCAAGATCCATATTCTAAACAATTCTTAACTAAATAGAAAAGAAAAGAACTCACAACACTTCATCTGAAATAGCATACTATTATCTACCTTAGGAGAAGGTTTTGGTAAATACTAGAGCTATTTTCGTTTTTTCAAGTGCCAAATAAAGCTCAGTCAGCTTGCACTTTACGCATGTTTTGTGAGCTTTTTAAAATTTTGGAGTACCTGCATCAATTATTTAGCAGGAATTTCCTTGCCCTTGTACAAATTTGTCTTATTAATGGTAACACTAGTTTCTTCGTTCTTTCTTTCTTCTTTTTTGTGTTCTTCTACCCTTTAAAGTATAACTAAGTATTCGGACCAATTACTCGTTCCCCCCCCCCCTCAAAAAAAAAGCCCCAATCAAAAATATTCCGGAACACGCACAAAAAATTACCAGAATTTGAACAGAAATATTGGGGCACGCGCAAAAAGGATCTCCCTTAGGGATGAAGCAGTAAAGAAAGAAAGCAATTATAGCCTATGCCAGAATTGGTGGGACACTAAGATAGAATAGAACAACAATAAAAAGTACTCCCAATCCCAAGCTAGTACGGTCAGCTATACAAATCATTAGTATCCATTTTGCTCCATTTAGAACTCTTTCATTCCAATTCGCAGTAATTTAGGTTTCTCTAACAGTAGAGATTCCTCATTCCCTTTCCTTCTCTTATTTTATTACGTTGACAACATCATGTCCTTCAAAAAGAAGCTAATAATTTTTTTTTGAGAAAGTCCAAAAGAAGCTAATTACACCTTGCTAAATTTCCCTTCCAACAATAAACCATGTACCTTTTTCCTAACTGACCTTTGGCTGCAAGTATATGACAGACAATTCTGACCTAGCTTTCGTCATGAGATATGGACACTGATAACATAATAAGGTTATCTTAAATATTCTTCTTTCAATGAAGCCCCTTTGACACAAAGATAGGAACCAAATATGTAAGTTTGTAGTACTTACGAGACGCTGTAAGTTAATTAACTTGTTGATCTCCATGGGAATTTGAACTGCCACAATTAAAAGACTGACAGATTAGCTTAAGAAAAAAAAGGGCATCAGGTAAGATAAGATCAAAAGATAAATGATGTAAACAATTTCCCCAAGGACCAGCGTAACACATGCATAAACATAAATAGCAGTAGCAAATGGAATTGTAGTGATTTGTCTTTGTACAAGAAGATAGGAATCAAAAGCTTAAAAATTATAGCAATACCCAATTTATTGTGCGTTAAGTCGAGGGTGCGTACAGATCTCTCCAGGCTAATAACTTCATCAGGAAAAGACTGTACAAGGAAAAAACAGTCAGGTAATCATGAATCTGACTAACAGAAAGGATTAAACCATGCCTTATTTAAAATATTTACATTCCTTCACAACAAGCATTATTCATTTAAACCAGACAACAAACAGAAGTAACTACTGAATCCATGCTACAATCACTTTCTATGCCTTGTACCCACCTTCACGAATTAAAGTCAATGGGAACCTAAATCTATTTATTTGTAAAGGCATATACTAATTAGATTAGAAAATTCATATAAACATGCACATATCTAAATCTATATGTGTGTGCACACTTTTATGATTAAAGCGATCATATTTCATCATTGAGTCATAGACACTCAGTTGTTCAGTAAGGGAAAGATTCAGTTCAGTGAAAAGAAATTGCACATGGCTATCTCCAGGAATCCCTTAAATTACCCGGTGGTGCCAATGCTACTTTACGGTGCACAATCTACTCACCTAAATGTTAACCAAAATAATGATCATGACCATGTGAACTTTGTCGCAAAAATGTTAACCAAAATAGTAGAATAAGATACACATTTGACTCATGAAAATGTAAATGTTTACAAAGGAATTACTTAATTAGTAACCTGCCACTAGTTCCCTGTGAATGCATTTGTTCACCTATCCATCTTTGTTTCCCACTCTTCACTATACACCTCCAGCTACCTCAAAGAGCAGAGAACATTCTAGAAAGAGAGACATGGATTAAATTCTCTTAAATATCTAAAATGGTGAACTTAATTTATCGGTACATAAACTTTTTTGCTCCAAAGTGTCATGAAAGTTAACATCCAACTAACTCTAATCCTACATTCCAGAAAATATTCATAGACCTCCTCTATACATCATAAGAAAGCAAAACGCTCCTCGCACCAAACAACTTTATAACATAGAAAAAGGGAATTGGCAAATTAACAGCACTAAAATCTGAAATACGACAATCAATTGATCAGAACACATAACTTTGAAACCAAAAGTCCATATTTTCAGTTTACGGATATGTGATCCAAAATAAATAGCAGGCCGACATACACCGGGCTTGATAAATCAATCAATCAACTAAGCCTTAAACCTAAACTAGTCTCGATCGACTATATAAATCCTCTATATGATTTCAATACTAAATACAATTTATACAGTCAGCTATAGTTATCACGAGAAATTAATTAAAAAACAAAAAAGGAGAGAAGAAATGAAATGCCTTCAATTTGGAGTCGCGTAAAGCAACGATGCCAGTAGAACGCCATCGAGCTATTCGGGTGGCTTTAGTATCTGCCGCCTTGCTACTACAACACCCCATTTTTTATCACCAGATTCTCTACTCTTTCGATTAAAGGATATTTTCCAAAAAAGTAATGGAGGAAAGAGAGGGATTTGGTCGAGGAAAAGAGGCGTTGAAGACGAAGGCAGACGACGCGTGTGGGTTTTGGCGCAGAGGAGCATTTGACGTTGGATTCTTCAACACTCAAATGACGCTGACATTAATATTGTGACACTTTGGTTTGCGTTATTGGGACCAACATGTGGTCAATCGCCCATACAAAGATATTCAGTCTATTCTAGTTCTTGTTTAGAGAGAGTATACGGTATACCAACATGTGGCATAAAAGTTAAACTATTGTGAATTTTAATCGATATTTTAAATTATATTTTTTATTATATTGATATGAGAAAATTTATAATTTGTAGTGTATATTGTATAAATTTTTTTTTTTATTTCTCACCCTGTATCTAGTACCCACATTGGGGCCCGACTAATCCGGATTCGTGTCGGGAAGTCCCACAATGAGGGATAAAGTGTCTCCTAACAAAGGTGACTCCATATCCAGGGGCTCGAACTCGAGACCTCTGATTAAGGATGAAAGAGTACTTACCACTCCATCACAATCCTTTTTGAATATTTAATTTTAAATACTGAGTTGATCTAATCTATTTCAGCTTTAAAGATAAGTCTAATTGACTCTCGAAACGCGAAACATGATAATTAATTTGGAACGGAGGCAATATATAACAAAATAATGTAATGAATTGGTGCATAGTTGAAAATAAAATCTTACATCAATACAAATGCTAGGACATATTTAAATTATAAGTTTCAAGAGTCTTATAACCACATGTACATATTAAATAGGGATAATACATAGGAACCCCCTTGAACTATGGGTTTTTTTCCAATCGCACCAGAACTTTGCGGGGGTTCTAGCACCCTCCTTAAAAGGGTCTAATTATTAGACCCTTTTTAGCTATTTTGGCGCCTGATGTGGGTTCACCAAAATAGAGCGCGTGAGGGCTCTAAAAATCTGCCTTAAACCAATGCAATATTGCCACGTGGCCTTTCCAACCTTAACTATGAAAGTACAAGAGGGGAGGTGAATTGTGGTCTGTTGAAAATTAGTCGACTAACGATGATTTTAGTTGACTAAACAAAGTGCAGAATGAAAGATAACTATAAATAAAAAGTAAGTGACACACAACAATTTCATACTTGTTCGCTACCGTTGTGGTACTTACATCCAGCTTCTCTTGGGTCACAAGGGTTCCTTTTAGATCTTTGAAAGTATTTCAATACATATGGTTTTGACTCGTTCACCACCAACGAAAAATGGCAACAATGAATTCTGAATGTTTGACACAACTCTCTTTTGTGTTCTAATTCTTTTTATCTTTTGAGACACTGATAAACTAAGGACTACAGTGTTTAGGCTAAGAAGTAGAAAGACTTAGAAAATCTGTGTGTAATTGCGCAAATCTTCCACTTGATCTTAGTAGTCTTCTTATAGGAGAGGAAAGAGCCCTTGAGTCTTGATCGAAATTAGAGGCACGAGATCATCAAAGGGATTTGACCCAAGAGGTGCCTCTTCGAATCCTCCTCTTAGGAGAGGCCGGATTTGATCGTGACTTTCCTTGTCACAAGCTTGTATTTAGGAGACATTCAAGCCTTGATTGAGCTTATTTATGGAAATAGAATATTTGTTGGTGAAGGCTTCCTTAATTTGTAATCTGAATTCCTTTGATTGAGGTTGAATAAATGTGCTGCAATGAGATCCCTTCAATTTAGCAATCATATCTTTGGATAGCATCTCATTCTTTCCTTTTTGCTTGTTTCGAATCATGCAAACCAAAATAAGATAGCATTGTCATTATTGAAACTATAACTTAACAAACTATTCACTGCTTGTTCCAATCCCTCCATAAAAATATATTTCTTCTCAAATAGACCCACCTCCCATTATTGCTCAACTTATACGAGTTTTTTCATTAAAAGTCAGCTTCCATTAGTATGAAATTCTACTTTTTCAGTTTTTATCTTTGTTTATTATCTTATCCTATAGCTTTTATTGTTTATTTTGTTGGTATATAGGTTTAAAATGTCAAAAGAAAGCTTAAGCCGCATTTGTATGGATGAGGAAGACTTGATGTTGCATTCCATAATGCGATGGGAACATGATTTATTGTTGCCCTTACTCACTTCTTGGTCAAAGGAGAACCTAGGAAGACGATATTGGGCTTGTCTATTTTATGGTGTATATTTGCTGCTTCATTTTGTGCTTAAAACTATGATTGTTTTAGTTAATTAATGGGTGGTCTATTCTCACAGAATAAGTCGTGCAAGTTCTTTCGAGGGAGGGATGGTGAAATTGATGCGCGTTCCAAGTTTGTTCTTCCAATATTAGCTGACAAAATTAAGGTGCTTGAAGAGGGATTAGCATATTATGAAAATAAGAAGATACAAACCGAAGATTGTATCTTATGGCTTTGAGCTTCTTCACCAATCTTGAGACAAGGCTGATGTAATTAAGAATATCAGCTTGCAAAGCTAGTACATGAAGCTTGAAAGGTTGTACGTAACCGTTAGGAAGCAGTTATTAACGGGTAGAATGAAGTCTTAAGGATGAGCAGTTAGGTCCCTCCTAAGTTTCTTTAGTAAGTTTGATAAATTGTAATTAGGTCTACAGATTTAATCTGTTCGTACACTTTCAGTCCATGTCAGAGTTAGTTATAGGTTTTTGTTTGGTAGTGCATAGTGGAAGCTATATATAATCATCAGTGCATATCAGAAATTTTATTAATTGAAAACCTATTTTTACTGTTGCCCTAATTTCTTTTTCGTAGCGTTTTCTTCTTCTTTTACATTGTTCCATTGATGTCGGCATCAGTGGTATCAGAGCAGCTCCTTGGCTCTGTGGAAACCACATGGCTGGAGAATCAAACGAGGTCATGGAACTGTTACATAAAATGTCTGCATATATGTCCAGCTTCACAGCTCGCCAAGACCAGCTCGAAGCTTTCCAGGTGCAGACCTGCAAAAATCAGGAAGAAGTTGTTAATGACTTGCGAGAGTGTCACGCCCCAACCTGGGGAGGCGTGGCTGGCACCCGGTACCGCACTAGCCCGAGCGAACCACTCTGTAACTCATTTATTTTCTTTGTAACTATCATGAGCCAACATAGCCACAACTCATAATGCATAACTATTAGTGGGCAACACTGTATCAATAAACTATCGTTCTTAAAACATGAATACACATGGGCCGTCAAGGCCTCTTACATACTGTACAAAATGAACCTCTGTCTATAAAGCCTCTAAGATTATTTAACATCAAACAGGACAGGGCACTGGCTTACCCATACGTCTATAGCAAAACTCTAACACAATGACTCATAGACTCAGGTGCACTCCGAATGAGGTGGAGTCTTACCGATCCTTCGCGGAATACCAACCTCGTCTACTATGAGGGCTCGTCAATCTGATTATCTATACCTGCAGGCATGAATGCAACGTCCCCAACAAAAGGACGTCAGTACGAATAATGTACTGAGTATGTAAGGCAATATACTGAAAGCTGAAACTGAACTGATAATATAATAACTGAAAGTAACTGGAAGTCAAAGATAATCTGGAGATATACTTACCTGCTGATATTGACTCAACTCTCTCAATATAGTAAGTAAAATAGTTGTCCGGCCTTATAAGGCTCGGTATATATATATAACTGCTATGTCGTAGTAGGCTCGCTCATAGGCGCTCGGCTATACTAGGCTCTGTATCTCGACCAACTGGGCTCACTCATAGGAGCTCGGCGATAGTAGGCTCGGTATATAACTTACCATCTAATCAGAGGTTTCCCAATAGGGGCCTGCCCATCGATTATAGCTCGATGGTAATGAAAATATTGTAATACTGTATATATAGACTCTCTGCTCTCTTGACTGAAAAAAGAAAATACTCAATTGAATATGAAAGTCCCCATAAGGAGAATATTGTAACTTACAAAACTAGAAAAATATACGTAAATTCAGGTATATGAATTTTTTTCTTTATGCTTCATTGTCAAACTCGTGTAATTGCGAGATCATGCTAAAATGAAAGAAGGTCTTAGTCTTAACATACCTGGAGTAGGAAAAAATCCGTATAATATTCTTGGAAAAAGTTACACCGTACTCCTTTCTATAGCATTCAACCTCTAAGTACAGTGTTTAATTTGGAAAAATCTTCTAAGGAATACAAGAAACATAATGTTGTGGTACGACCATAGTGAAGTAAAATATATTTTCAACTTTCTGGGGCTGGGAGCCAACGATGAGATTTTCTGTTATCAATGTGTAGTTCAATCCAAGATCATGGTGATATTCAGAAGGATTCCTCATCATTCACTTCATAGCTAAGTTATATTCCTCCATCTTATTTTATTACTTGACCTTCTTGAGACGGTTCTACTAGTATAATTTTCTTCAACTTCACTTCCAGGAAGTTTGCAAGAAATTTGGACGGACTTGTTGGTGAAATTGCAAAAAGGAGTTTGCATATTTCTTGATTAAAAAAGGGAATGAAAAATGGATTCTTTTGAAGTGGGAAGGTTACAAACCATGGGGAAGTGTTCCAGATATTTCCCATTTCTCTCTTTGTGGCTTAAGCGTCCACCTAAGAGAATATGACTAAGAGTCATTGGTCATAGTAGTGGCTTGCTGCCACGTGGGGATGGGGTGAGAATTTTTAATCTTTATCTACTTATTAGGTAATTAGGTAATGTCTCGTTACCCAATTAATTAATTACCTACGTAATTAAAATCATCTCAAATTACTAAAATACTACTCACTTTTAATACATTTTATACACCTTACTATAATATACTTAACTATCGTGGTCATGTGGTACCATATAAAATTAATACATAAAATATCCAAGTAAAAAAATGCACATATTTTCTCAATTTATAATTTTTCTAATCTCATAAAAAGAGCACAAATTTTCGTACGCTTAATTCTTAAAATGGTAAAAAAAGATAACCTTCTTTTCTTGTGAAAAAAAATAATTCATATCTTTACAATAAGAAAATCACATAAAATGTTCTTAAAACACTATCTAACTCAATACAATCCATTTAAACATTATAATCATAGTTTCTATGATAGAAAGCAAGTCATATAGTTTTGGGACGAATGGATAATTTATTATCTATATGCAAATGTGTGCTACTAAATAAAAGTTTTTTTCCTTTTTTCCTTTACCTTTGATGGTATTATATCTATTAATGAGAATAACTATTTGTATAAGTTCTACAAAAGAAATTTTCGACTTCAACTTGCTCTTTTCAACTAAGTGTCAGAATTTCTAGTTTGGACTAAGTCAAAGATAGACAATCCATCTTTCAAAAATCAAAATTTTCATAAGAAACCACGTAAACGTGCAACCTTTTACACTTCAACAAACTTGGATAAATTGAAATTTGTGCATACTTTAACTCCAATTCAATGAATTACCAACTAAATGTTTTCCTGAACAAGTGCGCATGGTCAGTCTGTATAGGTTTACTTACATACAAGAGGTGTCAAATAAAGTGATTACAAATTGACAACAACATTGATGGCCCAATACGAAAAATTAACAAAAGTTAATAGGTCAACCATGCATTTACACTGCAAAAAAAATAATATTTGTCAACCCTAATAAATAGAGCATCAATATTATTAATCTTACAGGATCTTATATTAATAATGTCTTAAACCTTCTATAACCTCCTAACAGACATAATCCCTTCCGTACTCATGTGGATTTACTACGACACATCCTAATGTTAAGGTATGGGATGTAACATTCTTCCCCCCTTTAGAAACATTCGTCCTCGAATATTAACTCTTTGAGATTTTTAAAACTTTCGCTAGGGTGTCCGCTGTATCTTAAACTAAAACCCAAACTATATCTGAAGTCTCGATTATTCACAATCTTTTGTACTTGAGTATCTCGTATCTTCTACTCCTTTACTTTACCTAACTTATTTTTCAATCTCGCATCGTATCTTCTGTCGCTTTCATAATCTCCCTTTCATATAGGTAGAAATTTCATCTAAGCCTTAAAGCTCTACAATGATTCTTGCACCTCTGGTACATAAAAAAATTTGATAGAAGCTTCATATTGACTTCTTACAACTTAGATCTATGGCACGATCTAGAAACAAAAGAAGGGTAACATTTTCTAAATGCCATATAGCCTTTCAATTATAAATGTGGCGCGCAACACATCCATAAGTGAGACTCTACTAGGAACGGATTTGTAGACTCCCTAGGACACGACCTGCTCTGATATCACTTTGTCACGCCCCAACCTAGGGAGGCGTGGCTGGCACTCGATGCAGCACTGACTCGAGTGAACCACTCTGCAAATCATTTATTTTCTTTGTAACTATCATGGGCCAACATGGCCACAACTCATAATGCATAACTATTAGTGGGCAACACTATATCAATAAACTATCGTTCTTAAAACATGAATATATATGGGCCGTCAAGGCCTCTAACATACTATACAAAATGAACCTCTGCCTACAAAGCCTTTAAGATTATTTAACATCAAACAGGACTGGGCACCGGCTTACCCATACGTCTATAGCAAAACTCTAACACAATGACTCATAGACTCGGGTGCACTCTGAATGAGGTGGAGTCTTCCGATCCTTCGCGGAATACCAACCTCGTCTACTATGAGGGCTTGTCAATCTGATTATTTATATCTGCATGCATGAATGCAACGTCCCCAACAAAAGGACGTCAGTACGAATAATGTACTGAGTATGTAAGGCAATATACTGAAAGCTGAAACTGAACTAATAATTTAATAACTGAAAGTAACTGGAAGTCAAAGATAATCTGGAGATATGCTTACCTGCTGATACTGACGCAACTCTCTCAATATAGTAAGTAAAATAGTTGTCCGACCTTATAAGGCTCATTATATATATGACTGCTCTGTCGTAGTAGGCTCGCTCATAGGCGCTCGGCCATACTAGGCTCGGTATCTCGACCAACTGGGTTCTCTCATAGGCGCTCGGCCACAGTAGGTTTGGTATATAACTTACCATCTGATCAGAGGTTTCCCCATAGGGGTCTGCCCATCGATTATAGCTCCATGGTAATGAAAATATTGTAATACTGTATATATAGGCTCTCTGCTCTCTTGACTGAAAAAAGTAAATACTCAATTGAATATGAAGTCTCGAAAAGGAGAATATTGTAACTTACAAAACTAGAAAAATATACGTAAATTCAGGGATATAAATTTTTTTCTTTATGCTTCGTTATCAAACTCATGTAATTACGAGATCATGCCAAAATGAAAGAAGGGATTAGCCTTAACATACCTGGAGTAGGAAAAAATCCGTATGAAATTCTTGGAAAAAGTTACACCGTACTCCTTTATATAGCATTCAACCTCTAAGTACAATGTTTAATTTGAACAAATTTTCATTCTAAGGAATACAAGATACATAATGTTGTGGTACGACCATACTGAAGTAAAATATATTTTCAACTTTCTGGGGCTGGGAGCCAACGATTAGATTTTTTGTTATCAATGTGTAGTTCATTCCAAGATCATGGTGATATTCATAAGGATTCCTCATCATTCGCTTCATAGCTAAGTTGTATTCCTCCATCTTATTTTATTACTTGACCTTCTTGAGACGGTTCTACTAGTATAATTTTCTTCAACTTCACTTCCAGGAAGTTTGCAAGAAATTTGGACAGACTTGTTGGTGAAATTGCAAAAAGGAGTTTGCATATTTCTTGGTTAAAGAAGGGAATGAAAAATGGATTCTTTTGAAGTGGGGAGGTTACAACCCATGGGGAAGTGTTCCAAAGAGTTCTCATTTCTCTCTTTGTGGCTTAAGTGTCCACCTAAGCCAATATGACTAAGAGTCATTGGTCTTAGTAGTGCCCTGCTGCCACGTGGGGGTGGGGTGGGAATTTTTAATCTTTATCCACTTATTAGGTAATTAGGTAATGTCTCGTTACCCCATAATTAACTAATTACCTACGTAATTAAAAATTATCCCAAATTACTTAAAATACTACTCACTTTTAATACATTTTATATACCTTATTATAATATTCTTTACTATCGTGGTCATGTGGTATCATATAAAATTAATATATAAAATATCCATGTAAATAAATGTACATATTTTCTCAATTTATAATTTTTCTAATCTCATAAAAAGAGTACAAATTTTCGTACGCTTAATTCTTAAAATGGTAAAAAAAGATATTCTTCTTTTCTTGTGAAAAAAAATAATTCATACCTTTTCAATAAGAAAATCTCATAAACTTTTCTTAAAACACTATCTAACTCAATACAATCCATTTAAACATTATAATCATAGTGTATATGATAGAAAGCAAGTCATATAGTTTTGGGACGAATGGATAATTTATTATCTATATGCGAATGTGTGCTACTAAATAAAAGTAACATTTTTTTCCTTTTTTCCTTTACCTTTTATGGTATATCTATTAATGAGAATAACTATTTGTATAAGTTCTAGAGGAACTGGAGGAGAAGGAAACATAGGAAGAGGAGGAATTACAGCCTGTAGAAGAGGAGGAAGGAGTGGGAAAGGAGGTTCCTGAGAATTGTGCCATCTCCCTACAAGCACTCAATGGCACACCAGGATTTCAGACCCTCGGACTTAGAGGTTTCACAGAATAGAAACCATTGGAAATATTTATTGATTGTGGATCCACCCACAATTTCATTGATAAGGATATAGCAGAGAAGTTGGGATGCAAGATCAGCAAGATCAAGCCCCAATTGGTGCAGGTAGTTGATGGTAAGGAGGTCCCTACAGAGAAAATATGTAAGGGATTTCAATGGCTTATGCAGGGTGTAGTGTTTCAAGGAGATTTCCTAGTATTCCCTATTGGAAGCAGTGACATTGTGCTGGGCATACAGTGGTTGTACCCCCTAGAAGATATTAAATTCAACTTCAAAAAGCTAATAATGGAGTTTGAGCATGAAGGCAAATTTTTTACCTTACAAGGAATCCAACCAAACTCGAGACTTTCCAGTCCAAAGCCTTGGAGAAGGTTGATAGGAATGATCCAAGGTTCTTCATGGTAAGGGTAAGAGGTTCCAAGGAAGAAAAACTGAAGGCTGTAGGAACTGAAAACACTGAGGAACCAAGGGTAATCAGTGAAGTATTAGAACAATATGACAAGGTGTTTGGAGAACCAACTCAACTACCTCCTTTCAGAGGTGTGTTTGACCATCACATACCTCTGTTGGAGGGTACATCCCCAACCAATGTCCGACCTTATAGATACTCTCCTGTGCAGAAAGATGTCATAGAAAAACTGGTGCAAAAGATCTTAGGACAAGGGATCATTCAGCATAGTTCTAGCCCCTATGCTTCACATGTGGTGTTAGTAGGAAAGAACGGATGAGACCTGGAGAATGTGTGTGGATTATAGAGCCTTGAACAAAATGACTATCAAGGACAAGTTCCCTATTCCTATAATTGAGGAGATATTGGATGAGTTGGGAGGTTCTCAGGTGTACTCTAAGATAGACCTCAAAGCAGGGTACTATCAAATTAGAATGGCTCCTACAGATGTATCCAAAACTGCCTTCAAGACTCATTCTGGGAAGTATGAATACTTGGTTATGCCCTTTGGTCTAACCAATGCTCCTTCTAGTTTTCAAAGTCTGATGAATCACATTTTTCAGGCACACTTAAGGAAGTTCATTTTGGTATTCCTTGATGATATCTTAATCTATAGCAAGAGTTTGGAGGAACATGTGCAGGACCTCAAGATTGTTTTTGATCTCCTGGCGCAACAACGTTATTGGCAAAGAAGAGCAAGTGTGTGCTTGGTGCAAATAGGGTAGAGTACTTGGTGCATTACATATCCCCACAAGGAGTTTCAACTGATCCTAGAAAGGTAGAAGTTGTGAAGGCCTGGCCGGAACCCAAAACAATCACACAACTTAGAGGATTTCTGGGACTAGCTGAATATTACAGGAGTTTTATACTAGGGTATGGCATTATCAGCAAACCCCTTACTGGTCTCCTAAAGAAAGACAGCTTATGTTGGAATGAAAAGGCTGAGGAAGCCTTTGACAAATTGAAGATAACTCTAACTACATCGCCAGTGCTTGCTTTGCCAAACTTTTCCATGACATTTGTGGTTGAAACTGATGCCTGCAATGTAGGCATTGGAGTTGTGAAGAATTTTTCATCAAGCTCCCTTTCAAGAAGAATCAAGGGATTATCCACTCAATATCAATCACTATCAGTTTATGACAAGGAGTTATTGGCTCTAGTCATGGAAGTCAACAAGTGGTCTCAATACTTGACAGTGAAACCATTTATTGTCAAAACAGACCAAAAGGCTCTTAAGTTCTTATTAGAGCAGAAGTTACACACAGGCAACCAGTTGAAGTGGATAACCAAGTTAATGCAGTATGATTTTGAGATTGAATACAAAAAGGGAAGGGAGAATAAGGCTGCAGATGCACTCTCTAGACTCCCTTTGATAGAGTTGTCCTCTATGACTCTATCAACTGTGAAGTCCAACTTATTGGAAGCCATTATGAAAAGCTTGGAACTAGATGAGGAGCTGAAGGCAATGATTCAAACTCTCAAGAATAAGGAACCTAATGAGGCAGGGTACACCTTCATGCATGAATAGTTAAGGAAGAATGGCAAGCTAGTGGTAGGTCCTGACCTACAACTAAGGAAGGAGATTTTTCAATTGTGATATAACTCCACTATTGGGGGACACTCAGGAATAGACAACACCTAGAGGAGGGTACCATCCTTATTCAACTGGAAAGGAATAAAAGATGAAATTCAAAACTTTGTGAAGAATTGTGATACTTGTCAAAGGCATAAGTATGATAATGCCCCCTATCCAGGGTTAATACAACCCCTTAGGATACCTGAGGAAGCCTGGAGCAGCATAAGCATGTATTTCATAGAAGGATTGCCCAAATCTCAAGGGAAATCATTTATTTGGGTGGTAGTTGATATACTTACAAAATATGCTCATTTTATAGGTCTATCCCACCCATATTCTACAAATGAGTTGGCCAAGGTCTTCATGGAACAGATCTATAAGCTACATGGACTATCGAAGGATATCATAAGTGATAGGGATCCTATTTTTACAAGCAAGCTCTGGCAGAAATTGTTTGCCATGTTAGGAGTGAGCCTCAATACTTCAACAGCTTATCACCCTCAAACAGATGGCCAGACTGAGGTAGTTAATAGGTGTGTGGAAACTTACTTAAGGTGCTTTTGCTCAGATTCCCAAAAGGATTGGATGCACTAGTTAGGAGCAGCTGAGTGGTAGTACAATACCACTTTTCATTCCTCTATACAATGTACACCATATGAAGCACTATATTCCAACCTCCTCCACTACACTTACCTTATGCTACAGGAGTCTCCCATATGGAGGAGGTGGATAGAAGCTTGCTCACGAGGGAATTCAAATTGCAACTTCTGAAATACCATTTAAAGAGAGCTCAACAGAGAATGGAGAACCAAGCTAATAAGCATAGGTTGGATAGACAATTCAAAGAAGGGGAGTGGGTGTATGTCAAAATCCAACTATACAGGAAAATTACCATGTCAGGGGGACAATTCTCTAAGTTATCTGCTAGATATTATGGACCCTATCAAATACTGCAAAAAATAGAGAATGTAGCCTACAAACTTTCCCCTCCTTCTCAGCTATTGTTGCATCCAACCTTCCATGTCTCTCAGCAAAAGAAGTGTCATGAGCTACCAGGAACAACCTCCCATCCTCCTATAGTTGCGTTATCAAGTCCTTACTATCCCCAGCCCCACGAGATCTTGGAGAGGCGTATGATTCAAAAAAGAAACAAGGACGTGGCTCAAGTCCTAGTGCAATGGGATCAACTGCCACCTGATCGAGCTACCTGAGAAGATTATTCAGTGTTGAAGACTCACTTTCCTTCCTTGAGGACAAGGAAGTTCTCAACGGAGGGGAACTAATGCAAGTGAAAATTAGCTTCAGCTTGCGAAGCTAGTACATGAAGCTTGAAAGGTTGTACGTAGCCGTTAGGAAGCAGTTATTAACCGGTAGAATGAAGTCTTAAGGATGAGCAATTAGGTCCCTCCTAAGTTTTGAAAATTAGCTTCAGCTTGCGAAGCTAGTACATGAAGCTTGAAAGGTTGTACGTAGCCGTTAGGAAGCAGTTATTAACCGGTAGAATGAAGTCTTAAGGATGAGCAGTTAGGTCCCTCCTAAGTTTCTTTAGTAAGTTTGATAAATTATAATTAGGTCTATAGATTTAATTTGTTCGGACACTTTCAGTCCATGTCAGAGTTAGTTATAGGTTTTTGTTTGGTAGTGCATAATGGAGGCTATATGTAATCATCAGTGCATATCAGAAATATTATCAATTGAAAACTTATTTTTACTTTTGCCCTAATTTCTTTTTCGTAGCTTTTTCTTTTTCTTTTACACTGTTCCATTGCTGCCGACATCAGACGTATGTACTCACTCGTACGGACCAATACTTTTTATTCGAACTGCTTAGATAAACATAATCAGGGAAGAAATCATACGTAATTTTAGGGTTGAAAAAATGGAGAACAAACGGGGTCTCTATCGGTTGTAAGACATAGAGTGAATAGGATAGAAATTCTTTTAACCGGGTATAAAAAGGTTAATATTTCTTTTAATGTTTAGAATTTTAGCTAACTAAAAATATGAAATATATTTTAATTATGCGTGCAATACACGTGCTGGGACTTTCTTGTGATCATGCGCCAAAATAGCTGAAAAGAATCTAATAATAAGAGTTGTAAATTTTTAAGGGGGTACTAAGGACCCTACAAAGTTCCATGTCAGATTGAAAAAAAAACTCTGGGTTCCTATGTATTATCCTGATATTGTTAGTATTTATTCTTTTCTTGAAATTGTACCTAACCCAATTAATTATTCAAATTTGAAGCTTTATTTAGATGCTTTATGTATCAAATTAGTCTTTCGCCAATCACTTAATTATATTTCTTCATTAACTCTACTTTATAACATAATCAGAATGACTTTGTTTCGTTAGTTTATTTTTTCCTTTTCGAGGTGGCGTTTAATATGAGTTAATGGCTAAAAATTGTACTATGAAATTAATTCAGAAAATATATAATAATGATTTTAAACAAAGATACGTGTCATGTTAACGTTGACTTCTTTAGAATTTTTCTTTGAGCTACCTTAACATCAAGGGGAAACTACTAATACGATAGGGTGAGAACCGAGAAGTAAAGAGAAATAAAATTCATAATAAGCGCATATGCACGTCGAAACATTTCCCTATGAGTTTAAATTATACTCGGTATGCAATAACAATGCAAAAAAATTATTTATATATATATATATATATATACTATCAATACAATTTAATATTTTTATAGTATGTTACCTATTTAATATATCTTTTAGGTTACAAGATACATAACGGTCAAAAACAATTAGTTGTCGTTATTGCAAATAACTTAACCTCACGGCATAAAATAATATTGCACAACAAAGTACTTAAACTCTCTGCCTGTAAGCCATAACAACATGAAAACAGTTATGGACCAAAGGGAAAACAAATTATTTTGGTTTCTTAAAGTGAACAAATAAGTAAATAAAACAGGTATGGACTGGTAGATAAATCATCATACAAACTAGAATTGACAAAATCATACAAAAAGAATCTAATATGTAGGTTAAGAAATGTAAATAAAAATGTGCCATTGTGGGTTTGAATGATAGAGAATCAGAAAAAAGAATGGCGTAGCTCGAAACTCAAATTTAAACAAGCCGCTGCAAAAGTCAACTCATTTAGAAATCTTTACACTGGAGTTTCAATATACAAACAAGCTTCAGCTAGAAGCATTCCAAGTCTTCTTGGTATTTCCCAAATGAAGTGCACGAACCTATGCGATGAAGCAGAAGATTGATTTATACATAAAAAAAAAAAATAATAATAATAATAAGAACTTCAGCACAAGCTGTAGCAAAGTAAAAAAATCAGTGTGCCCGATCGTGTAAGAAACACAGCTAAGACAGTCTGATAGCCATTTCTTGAAGAAGTGCTCGCTTCTGTGATGTATTAATTACTTGATTGGATTCAGCATTCTCAAGCACATCTGCAATTATGGCTGCTGCATGACCTAGAGGTTCTTCTGCTGCTCTCTTCAGCATAAAAGCCTGTAAAATACAAGTGTCAGATATATGTGTGTGTTTATGTCGCTGTGTGTGTATAATAGTGTAGTAATCTGAAGAAACTTCACCACCATATCACCAAGCAAGTTGGGTTCGGCACTATATAAGCCCAACGTTATCTAAAAGAAAAAAAGGAGGGAGGGGAAAAGAATGACAATGAATCAAGAGAATACACCATATCAAGCCTAAACATACATCAATTTCCATCAGAAAAGACTAGTTTCCATGCGGCTAAAGATACAGAGAAATGAATGATAAAATTAAACTTTTCCCAGTCCCACCACTTCCAAATCATGAGAACCTTAAATCGATGATGTTAGGATAATTATTAGACAGTAATGCAGGCACGCCAGATACAATGGTCTCAGATCCATGTTTCAGCGGATAAAAATTTAAGCACACTGTTGATTTTTAAGGAAATGAAACCTGTCCATGATGTGTTATCGTCAATGTACAGGGTTGCTGATTCCAAGGTTCTCCGTCTACTTGAACAGGAAATGCAGCAAAAAGTTGAATTTTAATCACTTGTCCTTGTGCAAGCCTCCGAGCTTTGGAAAGCCCCACCTGATTGTAAGAACAATGGTCTTATCACACAACTTTAACATTTAAAAGCAGCTGAAAGGTAAAGTAAACCAAAATGAAACTTTATGCCAGAAACAACTGGCATTGTCTAATCAGATTCAAACAGGAGCAGTTGAACCCAATTCAACATAACCCCTCAACAAAAACCATCAACTGTTTCTTCTTCTCCATTTACTTACGCCCTAAACTATATCTGCAACAAATCTTGCCACAGAACTACCCGAATTATCATTTTTCAACTACTGAACTACCAGATATAACTATTGGTCAGACTCCAACTAGGGATATGAACACACAAAAAACAGCTAAGTGCTTAAAAAAATCACTGAACAGTATTGAAATGTCTCTCAGGAAACAAAGCTTCGAAATGATGATTACTTTTACCACATAAATATCATCTCAGGAATTCCCAAAATATACCTGAAGCTTCCCAAGATGCCAGGTACCAGAAATGCTAACAACCTCCAGCATCTTATCGTGCATGGATTGAGGATCAAGGTTATCATAGCTTTCATCTTCGTTCTGCCACAAGTCTACTCCGCCCATGTAGCTCCCAATATTAGCTACAAGAACACCTTCTGCGTCCTAGAAAGAGTAAACAGCATGATCATTTCAACAACTAATCAATTAAGGGGAAAGGGACAAATATATCCCTCTACTGTGATATATTGCTCACATATGCCCTCTGTTATACTATCGGGTCAAATCTACCCTCACCGTTAGCAAAATTTTCAAATTTGCCCTCTAATCTAACGGAAGCCCCCAAATCCCATATTCCTTCTATTTCCTACAATTATTTTCTCACAAATTACTTATTCTTAAGTGTGCTCTACTAGATAAGAAAATATCCTCGACAAGTTAATTTCTTATTCCGCTTGATTATTTAGAGCGGGAAGACTTAACAAACTCGCCACCTTCAGGCATGAGAACACTAATAAATATTCTTTTGAAAGGATGTTCTGAAGCTGGACATAAATTTTAATAGATCATTTAATTTAGGATTTCTCAAACAATACTAAAGAATCATGTGTCACAAATTTCATGCAAAAGTGCTTGCGCAAGCAAAATTTGCATCAAATGTCATGCTAAATCCAAATCCGAAAGGGAATGCATTTACATGGATACCTACGGCCTTGTTATGCCAGTAGTCCATACAAAAAAGTAAATATTAGTAACAACTTCATAAGCAAATGCATTTCGACCACCTGAAGAATCAAATAAATCTCTTTCAAATTATCTACGGTATTACACTCATCCTCATTCCGTTGGAGACATACCCATAAACTGTGAATTCCGCGTTTCATTTATGGTTTGAGCATAACCAAAGACAAGGGGAATAATTATGCTGTAACTCCACACTTCCATTTCTATAATTTGGACCTATTTTCTTCAATGGTGGATCACACGAAGGAGATGACTGATTTGTGAGAAGAATTGCAGTAAATAGAAGAAATTTGGGGTTTTCTGCTAGGTTAGAGGGCAAATTTGAAAACTTTGCTAACGGTGAGGGTAGATTTGACCCCATAGTATAACAGAGGGTAAATATGAACAATATATCAAAGTAGATGAATATATTTGGCCCTTAATTGTATTTTAAGTAGTCTTTAGACAAGATAATGTAAAACATCAACCACAAAATTTTTAGTAATAATGGAACTTGCAAAATGAATACTATATGTTATACGACAAGAAGTCAGTATGTTAAATGACTAAAAGTAAAAGTTCAAAAGCATATGAGTTTTTCAGAAGGAGTTTGTAGCTGTGCATTTGACACTTACCTCAGGAACCTCGATCTCAACACCATCAACCTCCACATGAACTTGCCATGGAAAATCTGCAAATGTCCTATCCATGATACTCCTGGCGCCTTCTCTGGCATAAAGGACTTTGTTCATGAACTGCAACAATGTTGCCAAATAATTTCAGCACTGACAGAAATACACATCCACAAATATATGAACTTAAATTAATCAATTACACAAAAAACTCCTACAAGAATAAACATCATGACCTCAATCTCTGAATACAAATAAACACAATTTATTATTACATAGTACAGAACAGACAAGCAAAGACGATTAAATCTTAAATAATTATTAGCATCCACAAGAACCCCCTCAGATGAGAGAGTTCACTAAGTATCTAACTTACTGCGGGCTAACTTATTGTAAGAGCTTGTCCACTTAACCCACTTTTGGAAAGAGCAGAGGAAAACCTATATAATGAACTCACTGAACTGGATTTATGTTAAACATGAAAAGGCATAAGAGTTCATGGCTAGCAAACACCGTGTCATGGATACTCAACTCTCCAAATTTTCAAAAATTTAGATATATCGGTTGCCCCAAAGTAATGAAGTTCTGTAATCTCTAAAAGAGATGAATATCACAACACGAGGATAAATAGTTATCAATAATGTGCATATAAAGTTGAATGCTACTGTATATGAGAAGACATGTTTTAACAGGTATGCAATATAAAGCAACTGTTAAGCAGAGTAGATCGGCAGGTGGCACCAATAATCCATGAAAAAAGCTCGAACGAACACGTTGAGAACTAATTCAGTGACAATCAGAAATGTCAAAAGCGTAGATTGATATCTGAAAAAGATTAGCCCAAGAAACTGTATGCAAGACAAGATTTTGTCTTTCTTTTATTGATGAACAGAAATGCATGTTAAAACAAGAAAGCATTCAGGTCTGAGATATTAGAGCAGTCATTAGTCAAGTCTAGAACATCTAGGTGAGGTTCATATTTCATTTAAAGATTCTGTCCTCCAGAACTTCTCCTCTCCCCCTCTGAGAAAACTGAAGAGCACATTACTAGTGGCACCTGACTCTATGTTCAGCAGCCTATTGGAAAATGGTCTGACAACTGTTCTTTTACACAAGTGCCACAAGTGGGGAACCAATATTGAAGAATAAAAAGTAACTATGAAAAGAAACGCCTAAAAGATAGCGTGCACTATAATTAGGCCAAAATACCCTCAAAAGAAACTAAAAACTCTTTGAAAGTATAGTATCAAAGCAAGAGCAAAACTTATAAGGTTTACATCGAGCAAATTTGTTTGTTTTGGCATCACTCTACCATTTTATAATATTAAATAGTTGTATTTTAAACAGAGATGTATTTTTTTGTTAGCTTTTTGGTGCAATCTGGTAATTGAACATGATGTAGACGGAATGCTAGATACAATAGAGGGGTTGCACAACCTGTAATTATGCCTGATGCACTGGCTTAGTGCATAAATTTCTAATATTTTTAATTACTTATCAAAAAAAATTTAATATTAAATAGTTTTAGTTCTTCCATCAAATACATCAATTATCAAAGAAAAACTTTGAAGCTACAGACCTATTTGGTATCATATCAATCCCATTAACCCAATTATCATGCTCCACATCCTCTAAAAACAAAAAGATATCTGTATTACCTGATTGTAGAACTTTTCCGGGTTTTCCTCCCTCATATTATGGATTTCTAATGCAACCTTTGCATCACAACCAACACCTGGAATATCAGTTCCCAACAATAATCAAATTCTATATCTAAGAAAGTGAGAAACTCATCATAATATTTCCAAGCAAAATATTCTAAATTTTTTCAGGTCACAGAGAGATAATTTAGATTTTCGATATCAGTATTATCTATGACGTGAAGAGGATATCAACATACCAAGGTAGTTGTTCAAGAACTTTGGAGGTTGAAGCAGCTCTCCTTGTTGGTTTAAGATTGAAACTTTCCAACGATCAAGGATGGTTACCGCTGCTTGTTCTATATCATGCAAAAGTGTGCAAAGACCTCCTTGCCTCTCAACTGAACCCAAGCCACCTCCCCAGGAAAGAACCCTAGCCAAATCATTTCCCGTCCCAGCAGGAAGTATTGCTACTGGTGGGGGTGAAACAAAGTTTTGTTTATCTATAGCATTTAAAACCCATCCAACAGTACCATCTCCTCCACAGATGAGAATCCTGAAGTGAGGGACCCTTCTGAATAGATAAAGACCTACTTCTGGTCCTTCTGTTGAGCTCAACTCAAAGACCTAATTAGCATATCCACGCAACATCAGACCAAGACACTCGCTCACGGACATCAAATTGTTGAATCTACTGAAAGGTAGACTACACTATGTGTGTTTTTAGTAAAATAACAAATCGCCTTCCATGTTATTCATTATGAAGGAGCTATTGTTAAGCTGGCATAATAAGTAGAACTCAAGAAACAGCTATTCTACATTAGAACTCAGTAAAAAGGGGAGAACTATAACTTCATTCTATAGTCAATTCAACTGACTATAGATATCAGTGTAAGTCAAATTTTACAATCCTCAATAGTCAATTCAACTGAAAATGAAGATTAACAAGTCTTCTTTGACAAATGCCTTACAATTATGTCATACTAGCATGTTAAAAGATCAGGCTATATGTAGAGATGGTGAACATGTAACAATTATCAGTTGAAAGGTGCTCAAACACTTAGAGATATCCTAATAAAGTATATGCTAGTATTACTAAGACAGAGAAGTGAATTCTAATAGCTACGAGCTCCCCAGGCCCTTTAAAGGACAGCAGAAGTAGTTTGTCAACCAATTCGTTTTTTTGTAACCGAGGGCCTGTGGCACACGCGCCTCTCTCTTTTTTTGGGATATGGCAAACCCTAATTGGTCAACTAAGTCATTTCTTATGGAAGTAACATTTCTTAACATGTAAGTAATCCATGCATAGATAGAGGAAGAACACATTTCCATGCAATTGTGCCAAAAGAAAAGCGGCGCTAAGGGAGCTTGCTCTAAACGATCTGACCTGCACAGGATTTAATAAAATGTTCAACCGCTGCCTAAGTGAATCTCCTCGCTGAGCTCCACTTTTCTTGTTTAGAAAAACTAGCAGAGGCCTAGCATCTGGAGGCAAATCAGTCAATTCATATTTCTGTTTCATCCGTATTAACTGAGACTCATCCTTCTGATTAATTGATGAACTCCTCTTGAAGCTGGGTATAGATACCAGCTTTTTCAGAACACTTCCTTGCTGCTGATCTACAGCCTCTCTAAGTATACCACCATTACAATTTTCCTCTACTTTATAAGTACCATTTACTTGATGAGTATCTGCAGTGCTTTCAGTGGTTGTCTCACCAGTATTATCACCATTGCCTGTGTCAGCAGAGACCTCATTTAAATGATTTTTGTTTCTGTGTTTGTATTTCTTGCTTTGACTTCTAATACTAGCACGTACTGAAGATGCAATTTCATTGGCTCCTTGTGTGATAGAACTCAGCAGTCCACCAGAGGACGTCCTAGTAAACTCTTTAACATGAAGAGGCGATAATATAAGCCTTCTGAAAGGGCCTAGGTCACAAATATCACCAGTTTCATGGAACATATTAGCATGGCAATCAATGTGAACCAAGCGCTGACACCATAAGCAACACCATATAGGGGAACCCCCAAGAAACGAACTGCTGCACGACTCTTCACAGTAGCTGCAGAAAGAGTCATCTGGTTGATCTGCTACCTCTGTCCACCGAACTGCCCACTGATGTACCACGTGTTTATATCCAAACATAGATCCACATTTGCAATCCTTATGAGCACTCGATGAGCAACTAAGATGAGCTGCTGCACCACAAGTGCAGCAGCAATTAAAAAAACTCTCTGATGCCACCATTGGTCCAAGAGTTTGAGATGGCGACATGGACTCTAAGCAGACACAGCAATTTAAACTTTTCCCTCGAGATACAGATTCCAAAGTCCAACTATGAGAAGCTACAGGGACCTTATACCTGGCTTTCGGGTTTTTCTTTGACCTGGCTATAGC
The DNA here is from genome assembly GCA_005239525.1 of Nicotiana knightiana. Lineage (NCBI taxonomy): Eukaryota > Viridiplantae > Streptophyta > Magnoliopsida > Solanales > Solanaceae > Nicotiana > Nicotiana knightiana. Next base: position 25,505 of record ML371872.1, on the reverse strand, counting down.
TTTCATCCAACTAATGTTTACGTTCTTTCTCCACTGGAAAGCAGTGTAAATGATAGTGAGAATCCCGATTAAACCAGCAATGAAACAACAGAGAATAGAAAACCACGACTCCGCCATCTCGGAGGGATTTTTGCTGATCCAGCTAGCAAGCGGAATATCTAATTCTCGATAGTCTTCCATTTCTTAAATTCTATATTCCCTTGATGCACAAAACATCTCCAGAACATAACCTAAAGTAATAAACTAATAGCCAGAAAAGGCATTAACCTAACATATATAATTGCATTCTGCAGGTTCCACTGAACACCTATCTGAAGCCCCACAAGCTGGCTATGAGTTCCCTGAGGTCAGTTATCTTGTTTCTCCAATAATCACATACGTTCCAGTGAAGTACTCAGGTAATGGTGGTTGAACACTCCAAATTTGCAATCCTGCTTATTTTATTCGCCATCTCAAAGGGCTTTAAACCTTTCAATAAAGGTAGCAAAGCCAAAACAACACCCTGCAAGTAAAAAGAATAAAATTTTCATCAAACACTTTCAAAAATTACAACCTAAGTTCTTGTAACAATAGCCTCTCTTTGGATTGCAACAGAAACAAAAGTAGCTTATTACTCCCTCCCTTCTAGAAAGAATGATGGATTCCAGAGTACGAGCTAAAAGCATCTAATTTTTGGTCTGAATCTGGACATCAGACATCGACTTCTCAATATTTTTGAAATGTACTTTTTACATAGTTGGAAACTAATATAAAGTACTACAAACATCATTATCAAAAATATTTAGAAGATGTTTGAAAAAGAAAAAAATTAGAGTCAAACAAAAATTAGTTTTATTCCCCAAATAGTAATAGTTTCACATAAAATGGGACAAAGTAAGTACTACACATCACTCTCCCACGGAAAAGAAAAGGCAAAAAAAAAAAAAAAAAGAAGATGCTCTTGTCATTGAAAAAGTGTGAAAAGAGATTGGCAACCTGGCAAATGCAATATCTATCATTGGGTGGCAGACCGACATTTATCAATAGTGTCCTTGATAGTATTCCAACCTATTCTATGTTACTTGACCCCATGCCAGGCTCAATACTAAAGCAGCTAGATAGACTAAGAAGGAGATTCTTAAGGGATGGAAACAGCACAACCCAAAAGTTCTCATTGGTGAAATGGTCTAAAGTAACTCAACCAAAAGCTCTAGGGGTTTGGGAATCAGAAACCTGAAGTATCACAACAAAAGCATGCTAATGAAGTGGCTTTGGAGATATGGGCAACATGAGGCAGGTTACTGGAAGAGTATCATAGCTGCTAAATTTGGTGCCCAAAATCATTGGTGTACCAAGGAAAGGACTTGACCACATGGGGTGGGAGTATGGAAGCACATCAGCAGCCACAACAGAAATTTTTTCCAGAATGTATCTTTCAATGTTGGAAAAGGTTTACACATTAGACTCTATAAAGACAAATGGCTTGGCAGCACAACCTTAAAGGAGTCCTTCCCAAGGTCATATCAAATTGCATGCAATCAGGATGCAACAATTGCTCAGTACAAGGATGGAAATAGCTGGAACCCCATTTTCAGAAGAAAACTCTGTGACTGGGAAATCAATGTCCTACTCACACTCTTTACAATTTTGGCAGAATACAACTTTGACATACACCAACCTGACAAAATCTTGTGGGAAGATCAAAAGGGGGGAAGTATAGCAAGGCTTGCTATGAACATTTGTGCTCTCAGAATGTTATTTTAGAGGACTGACCGTGGAAGCATGTGTGGAAGATTAGGCTACCTCTAAAGATTTCTTGCTTTTCCTGGATAGGACTTAAAGGAGCATTTAACACAGGATAACCTCAGTAAGAGAAGCATAATCCCAGTGAACAGATGCTATCTGTGCCACCAAAGTTCAGAGAATGTCAGCCACCTATTTCTGCATTGCCCTTTCACAGCTGATTTCTGGAACTGCTTCTGCTCTATTTTTGGTTTATACTGGGTCATGACTCAAACAGTCAAGGAAGCATTTATTAGTTGCATTTTTAGAGAGTGGAATAAACCAACAAAAGGATCTGGAGAATGATCCCAGCAGTATTTTTTTGGTGTGTTTGGACTGAAAGAAATGGCAAATGTTTTAATGGAATCTCAACTCCAACTCGCACTCTTTAGGCCAGATGCTTAGCTAGATTGCTCAGTTGGCATTTTCATTCCCCTGTAAACAATGTTGACAATTTTTTGGATTTTGTTAGTTCCCTGAGTCTCGCATAGATATTATTCTGGAGCTAACTTTTGTTCTGTTTTTGTTATCTTTTTAATTATGCATCTTATGGATACATTTATTAATGATAATTACTTACTTCATCAAAAAAAAAAAAGATTCTCTTTAGTCCAATATACTCTCACTATATCCAAGTGTTATACTTACTTCTCTAATCAATCAAGGAAAATATGGCTTCAAAAAAAATATAAATAAGTCTGTCAAGCGGAAAGACAGTACTCTCTATGTCTCAATTTATGTGGCACTCTTTCCTCTATACCCAAAAATACGATACTTCTCTATATTTAGAAACAAAAAATGTTTATGGCTTGTTTAGACCACAAATTTCATGTCTTACTTTCTTTCTTAAAGAACATGCTCAGTCAAACACGGGCATATGAATTGAAACGGAGAGAGTACTGCCTAAAAAGGTAGTTCCTGATATATGAGGAAAGCAATCAATCAAATAAACAATCAAACTAACCCTCACTATCCACTTCGCCCTGTTTAGACAATATGATTCCAATACTGATAAATAATTTGCCTTTTAAGGAAAAATTAAAGGATTCCTTAAAACCAGAGTTTTTCTAAATCAATTTATCTCTATACTGTCATATAAGCATCCAAACAAACTAAGAAGATGATATAGGAGATAAATAAACATAGAAAATTGAGAAGCACGCTACGATCTTAGTCACAAAAAAAAAAGGACGGAATAAATGTGATCACAAAATAAAAAGAGGAAAATCCGTACCAACAACATCTCAATCCAAACAGCAAAAACGTTCACAGACTGATAAGAGATCGAATCATGTCTACTGTCTGCAAAACCCTAGCCAATGAAGAAACAAATGCGCTGGAAATGGACAGAATCAAAAGCAAAAGTGAAGCAAAGCAAAGCAAAGCAATAAAGCAAAGTTTGAGCAAATGGAGAAATTAAAATACATTTACCTTACTGCTTTGGGTTTCCTTTTTTTTTTTTTTTTTTTTTTTTTTAGTAAGGATTCTTT
>ML371872.1:9487-22191 GCA_005239525.1 Nicotiana knightiana | reverse complement strand
TTTTTTTTTTTTTTTTTTTTTTTTTTTTAATAGTAAGGATTCTTTGAGATTCTAATTCATGTTATGTGTATTTGGAGATTTGGACGTATATAATACTTTACTAGTGAGAGAGCGAGGTTTTGGAGATTCGAACTTAGTACACGTGGACTGATGTGACCCTCTGTCTGTGAAATTGGGCCTACCATTAACCACACTGCTTCGTCAGTAGTATGGAGCTTCGGCAACACGCCATGGACACGATATTGCTCATTGCGACGACAGTCGGCAGCGGGCCATTGCCGTTGCAACTATCTGTACAGCACCTCACCCCCCCACCTCCAAATAAGAAAAAACAATCTCAGTTGGAACTTTTTTTGTATTTTAACTAAAATATATTTTTTGTTCTAATTTTATTTCTGCATTAAAAATTTATTTTTTAATTAATTATAAGCATTGGCTAATAACTTGTTATGCCAAGCTTTTAAATACTTTCGGTTGAAAATCAAGTTGTGTTTCGCTAGTTATTTTCAAGATATTTTCGAATATTTTCGAGCAGCTCACTGATTCAAGCTATAAAAATAATCTTTTGCAGAAATACAAGGTAAAGTTTCGTGCAATAGATCTTATAGTTCGGTCCTTTCTCGGATTTCATGCATAACGGGAGCTTAATGCACAGGGTATCCCTTTTTTATTTTCGAGCAGGGATAATGTTTGACCAATCTTTTAAATAAGTGTTTTTAAGTATATTTTTCTCAAAAATATTTTTTTTTTAAAAATACTTTTAAAGATAAATTATTTTTTATTCTTCTCAAAAATTCCTTCTGCTTCTACTAGCATTTTTTTTTCCTTCTAAAAATTTGATCAAATACCTAAACTTTGGAGAAAAAAAAAAGATACTTATGATCTAGAAGAAACATGGCCAAACATACTACAAAAATTAATAAACGACCCAAAAATTGGGTCATCCAATCCTAGTTTAAAATAATGTCAATTAAACATTTGGCTAACTTGAGCGTGTTAAAGTAACATAGCTGGTTCACACAATTCGCCACTTTTATGATCTTTTACTAGAAGGTGATCATTTTATCTTTCAAATTAGATCAACGTTCGAAGGTTGACACCTACTTTAAAGTTCAAAACTAAAAATAAATTAACTCGTCAAATTTTGAAAAGTACAACGCCATAAAAGTAGCCACTTGACGTAAAATAATGCCTTTAAGTCGAATCAACGAATGAATTATGACCGAAACAGATCAAAATTTGTTTCGGTCCAAAATGGTAAACGAACAGATAGTCTAACTCACAATTTTATAAAATATCAATATCTCAAATTGCAAAAACACGAAATATAATTACGACAACCTGTTGAAAGATGGCATGTAAAACATTTGTGTTAGACTGTAAACGTTTGCAATCAATCAACGATGAAATTCTAAGACACCTCCAGCAATCCAACAACTTAAGACCAAAAACAGAGTTTGGTCATTATATTAATTTCAGTCTTCTTATTGCCCAATTCAAAAGAAGATACGTGTCCCTTCTTGTCCATAAACAAAAAGAATATAATTCCAACAAGGCTTTTGAATTTTATCAATTAGGTAATAGCTGCCAATTCGAAGGGACCAACTCAACGTAAAATATGAACTAGATGCGCATTGAATGGAAGATATGCCACAAATCACAATACATCTCTAGGTACTGAAAGGGCAAAACTGACATACCGAGAAAGACGCGGAAAGTTCAGAAAGGCAAAACATCCACAAAATTGATTGAAAAGTACCCTAAATTTATATAGGTCCAAACTGAAACAATAAGTTTGAGCTAACTCATGTATCCATAAAATTGCTTGAATTCATCTCTTAAAGAGCAGCAGCAATTCTTCCAGCAACTTGGTCAAGATCACGCTGGCCATTGGATGTGATTCTCCTTCCACTAGATAAAGAACGAAAATATAATCAGTACAGACAATAATAAGCAGCAGCATCGGACAAAAATTCATCTCAAATGAGTTAAGGATTTGCACTTTTAATGCAGCTGAGATAAGTTGTGTGAACATCCACTAGCAATTAGGATGTCTCCTTACGAGCAAAGTGAAGCACTTTATCTTAATTTTCAATTGACGCATGTTCTTATTTTCAAGAAAAAAGTCACTCGCCTCATCGTTTCCTTTTACAAGGAAGCCAAATCTTTGCTGGCAACCATATAACGATTAATCGCAATTATTACTAAGTGGTGACATTCAATGTGTGGGACAATAAATATCAGAAAATGGGAGAAAGAACTATAGCTGTTCTCCCGAACTATATTTATCTTTACTACCTAAAATTACTTTCCAAAGTTAAGATACCAAACAGGTTTCTAACTAATCAATGGATATAATTCCTACAACCACCATAATATAAGGAAACACATAAAATTCAGCAGCAATTAGATTTTGACAAAAGGGCTACTTACCCCTTAGGATCAAAGTCAACGATGTTCATGTTCTGCAATTGCTGAAGTATGTTGCGTGCAACTGAACCACTGCTCTTACAGAAATGACGAGGTCGGCTGCCATTCCTCTGGTTACCACCGTAGATTCTTCGGAATCCACCAACACCAATACCACCCCTCAAATAGATCTTCCTTGCCATAGAAGCTGCCACACATCAAAATAATAAAGAAGAAATGTTAGAAAGAAGGGTAACTACTATAGATAAGTTCCTTCTTCTGAGAGTGGAAATGAAACATACCAGCTCTAATGTAGTACCAATCAGGGTCATATGGAGCAAGCTCTTTTAGTTTACCAGTCTTGACGAGATCAGTCCACTCAGGAAGCTCCATCTGCATAAAGCAAAGAACAGACAAGCACAATCACCACAATTTTCAACTCAACGTTCGAAGAAATTGCAACGGTAACATCGGCTGGAAGCCCAGAATTTAACTATAAAGAGTATGATATACCCTTTATGCTAGGTCTATAGAGCCAGTTAAAGCAAGATGTCTACTTCACAAAAGAAATAATTTGCAGTAAAACAGTTCAGAATTTTGCTCTTAAATATAGCCAACAATGAACTCATTCAAGATGAACAATCATTTTAACAGCTTAGAATATGCAAACCTAAAACAAAAACTCTCCTCTTAGGCATCCCCTCTCTGCAGACTTACGCATCTAGATGAAGCAGACTCACTCAATCTATGTAATATCAGAGTAAGCAAGCAGTATAGGATTCAAGTCTCACGGACACCACCAATACAACAACTGCTACACCTCAAACAAGTTTCGTCAACACCAACAAATCGAATATTTCCCTGTACTTGATTCGCTAAAAGATTCAAGCCAGTGCTGCAAGCCTAAATAAGTAAACAAAAGTGTCCCATCTCTAGCAATTTTACTTGGTATAGACGTTTCACTCAATCTGAAGTGCACTCCACAAATTTCATTTCAATATCTACTTATACTCTCCAATCTACCTCAATCTTTCAGTAACTATCTAAACAAGTCAGACTAAATTAAGCACATGTGTGCTACAAACAGCACTAAACCTAATGCAAGTTTAAATCAAAAAAGTCTTTATCTAATGAAAAATGCCTTTTTCCTAATACCAACAGATAGCTACAGAAAACTTTTCCATAATTCTGCATATCATTTGAAGAAGACTGTAAAAAGTAAGTTGGTTCTTTCGTATTTAGCAATTTAATTAGAGTCTACCAAATGCTCAAAGACGAATTACTTTTAATATGAAAACTATAGCAGTTAAGAATTTTCTATAGAAAACTTTATATGCCAAAATCAAAGCTAATAAGTAGAAATAAATAAGACGCATAGAAATTTCCTGCTTATAAACAAATTCTACATATTCATGAACGCATTAAGCGAGCATTGTACATTACAAGAGCCATTATCAATCAATGTACACATAAACGAATGAATCTATATACGCAAATACATATATACATTCAACGCATATATACCTTGCCGGAGCGCTTGAGGTGAGCGGCATAAGCCTTCACAAACTCGTGAGGGGAAACATCTTTCACAGTTCTCGCTGCCTCCATCTTCACTTCTGCTGCTGTTGCGGCGCCGATGCAGATCTCTCTTCACGTTGCTCCAGCGAGGGTTTTCTGTCAGAGAAAATAAGTAAGAGGGGATGCTAGGGTTTATAGCTGCTGTAATTTGTTGAATCCCGGTCTGTGAATGGGCCTATATAAGCCCATAAAACTTGGGCTTCATTCAACAAAAATCCACTGTCTTCCCTCTTTGAAAATTGTAAAAATTGCGAGGGACACCCTATTTGGTCGCTCTCATTTAGTTTATACCCGTTTTTTTAAAAACTTCTAACTTGTACCCACTTTTTAAATAATTTCAGCTCACTTTCCCTTGTTGAGCTTAAGTTCACCAGTTAAGTTGAAGTTCGTCAATTATTAAGACAAAACTTCAGCATACGGGGTTAAAGTTCCCAAGTTATAAAGACAATTACAAAGACAAAACTTCAGCTCTAGAGAACTTCAGCTCTAGTAACTGGGGGAACTTCAGCCCCGTATGCTGAAGTTTTTATTTTTATAACTGGAGAACTTCAGCCCGGTATGCTGAAGTTCCCCAGTTACAAGACAACAACTTCAGCTCTAGATCTGAAGTTTGCAAGCTACTTCAGGTCCGTCTACTAGAATGCTGAACTTTTGCGTGATTGCCTTTGCTACTTCAGCCCCGCATGCTGAAGTTATGCGCAAAAGCGGGTACGGATGCAATTTTTTTTACAAAGCGGGTATAAGTTAAAACGTGACACAAAAAGTGGGTACGGATGCAAAAGCCCCTTGAAAATTGGGGTTTTTTTTATTTATACCCGGTTTTGGGGTTACAGTTGAAGTTGCACCCACTTTATAAACACAAAAAAATTATAACCATGCTCACGTTATGATCAACTTCAAACTTATCGGGGCTGAAGTTAAAAAATTGTCTGAAGTGTTAAGGCCGATTAAGTCTAAAGTGCAAAAATTGCACTTAAGATTCACTTAAAGTCAAATAGGTATGAAGTGCAACAAATGTTTTGATGCATTTAAGGTCAGAGAGGTATGACGTGAAAAAATTGTATTTCATTTACACTCAAGGCTAGAAAGTTCTGAAGTGCAACTAGTGGTTTCATGCACTTAATGTCAAATAAGTACGAAGTGAAAAAATTGCACTTCAGAAACACTTAAGGCCAAAAATGTCTAAAGTGTAACCAATGGTTTCATGCAATTAAGGTAAAAAGTCTAAAGTGAAAAAGTTGCAATTCAGATATACTTAAGGCCAAATAGGTCTAAAGTGCAACCATCGTTTTTATGCACTTAAAGCCAAATATGTATGAAGTGCAAATTACCCAGAAAGATAAATTTGTTCTTCGAATTTTAACAATCAAATGTACGATTTAACACCTAAATCTACTCCCCAGTGAGTTTAAATTTGAAACATAATCTCCAAATATCATTAAGAACAAACCACAATCATCAATTTATCAAAACAACGATAAATCTAACAAACTCATCTTGCAATTAAGAAGAAGAAAAAGAAGAAAAAGAAGAAGAAGAAGAAGAAGAAGAAATCCTAAGGAGTAGTAAAAATTAAAGCGACGCAACAGCTCACCACTGTAAAAATATCATAAATTACCTTAAAATATGTTCACAAATACCATATAAAATCATTCCCACGAGAAGAAGAAGGAGGAGGAGTAGTAAAAAATAAAGCGATGCAGCAGCTCACCACTGTAAAAAATAAAGCAACGCAGCAGCTCACCACTGTAAAAATGTCATAAATTACCTTAAAATATGTTCACAAACACCATATAAAATCATTCCAATGAGGAGAAGGAGGAGGAGAAGGAGCGGGATGAAGATGAGGAGAGAAAAAGTCCTGAAATTGTTTAAACTTTGGGTACTAGTTAAAAAAAATTAAAAGTGGTTACAAGTTAAATGGGAGCGAACAAATAGGACGTCCCCAATAATTTTTACTTGAAAATTAATGTATGCAGCAGAAAATAATAGTTTCTTTGTTTGTTCAGGATAGCAGATTGACCAATGGGGATCGAGACATCACTGTTTGCGGGAGCAGTAAAGATCAATATGATGCTTGTTGACTTAAGGAAGTTGCCTGACCCACAGAAAGATCGTCGGGAAGAGAAGGGGATTTTTTTTGGGGGGGGGGGGGGGGGGGGGGGGGGGGAGAGGGAATAAGCACTCTTGACGCGTTTGGAGTTGTAGATAAGAGGGGGAATCGCCTTTTGAGCTGTAGAAAAAACACAGTTGTTAACGTGAAAAGACTCACATTGTTTTTATAGGCAAACTCATCAGTTGGAAGAACTTATCCCCTTGCTCGGTCTCCCTTGCACTAAGCTCTTTAACAAGTCTTCAGTAAATCGACGACTCGAGTTTGTGGTTATGAAATGTATATATTTGTAGTTGTTCCCAAAAATAATACCCGATAAAATATATATTATTGATATATGTATGTATTATACACATACTATATACATATTTTATGTACTTTGGGCTTGCGATTATAATTAGTTTCAGTCGATCAGTCAATTTTATATTTTGCCCTAGATAAATTAATTTTACGCGTACTTGTTAATTCCCACAAGCAACAACATAAGAAAAAATTATTTTGTGCTTTTTTCCTTCGCTGAAATTTGAACCTAGGAACTCATGATTCTCAACCAATTGACTATTAGTTCACACTCTCAGGTGCTCCCTTTAAATAACTTATCCATCGGTGAAATGTCATGAATTATTTATTTATTTCTTTCGCACTAAATATGTGATACTCTTTCTATTTCTAGGTATTCTAAGAAATTAACGCAATTTCATTTCCATACGATTTCATAACTTTCAAGAATTAAAATTCATTAAACTATTTAAATTTTAAAATGATGCGGTGCCCTTTTATCAACCTAACTTTTCAGTTATTAGTTCAATATTGTCTTGCTTTTATTAATATAAGTTAAAAATCAAATAACATTGTATTAAGCCAAATACAACATAAAATTAAACAAATAGAATATATATTTTTCGGTTCACTTGAAGTTGTCAAAGATTTCGGAAGTTATTGCTACAAGGACATTGTATTTCGAATTTAAGCAATTGAAGTATAATATTTTAAAGAAACGAGAGAACTACATAAATAAATAAATATTAAAAAATATACGCTATTTACCAATAATTAATCATTAAGTTATGCTACCATAAATAGCTAGAGAAACTTACGAATGATATATTGTTAAAAAATTTGGGCAAAAAACGTATTTTTTTTAATGGATATAGTTAAAATTCGTTAAATTGAGGCAATATTCAAAAGTTTGGAGCAAATTTGGACTGGTTTGCAGCCAAAATTCATTATCAGTGTTATACAATATTTAAAAAAAAATTACGCAAAAGGCTTTTCTTAATGGGTATGGTTAAAATTTATTGAAAACACATAGACGAGCCAATAAATAAATTTTGAAGAACATTGGAAAACAATGAGACTAATTTGGAGTCAAAATTCATAGTTGATATAGAATTTAAAAATTTATGTGTTACACATCTATCTAACTTATATTCAGTTCCTTTAGATATACCCTCAACAACATCTGCTCGAAACAAATTCTATTTTTGAAAACCTAAATTTTCGATTCAAATTTAAGTGAGGTTCGACTTTCAATAAAGTTTTATAAAAGAAATTGTTACTAGAATCAAGATGCGAATTTTTACCAATTAGAGTTTCTCTAAGTTATGCTTTATGTATGTATAACGTCTGCACACAAATTTAAGTTTCATGAAACTACTACCCTATTGCCTGATGTAATCATGTCTATTTCGCAACTATTTGTAAAAATATTGGATGAGAATCCAAAAGGGGTGATTTAGTAGTCAATAAGTGAGTTGGAAATTATGAGGTTTTAAGTATAAATCACAATAGAGATAAAACAATAAGCGACATTTTTTTATATGTTCAAGATTTGATGGATAGAATTACCGGATACTTTTAATAGTGGAGGTAGCAGGCAGCGCATAAAAGTAGTAGAGATGCGTGCAAGTTGACCCAAATACCAAGTTATAGAAAAAAAACAAGAAAATTTTAGCTCCTATAGCAAACTATTACATCATATTTATTAGAAACCAAAATCGTTTTAAAATATTATTATATATAGCTATTTTTTTGTATTCTATATCAAAGTAGTATTTATTGTATACACTACCATATAGGCGTGAATTACGCTATTTATATTTTTTTTTCTCTCTTTCTTTCATTTAATAAACGGTATCTCAAATCACAACAAGATTTTTCTTCTTTCTATCTCCACGATTTCTCTCCCTCACAGCAACATTGTAGGAACAAATTTCTCAAAATTAATCCTCAACATTTTTGCTCCAAAAATTCGTGGTAATTGGTAAAGCTTTTGGTCGGTTCACGCCAAATTACTTTGTCGTTCTTCTTTTTCTCTTCACTTTTTTTTTTTTAAAAGTCCCGACATTGTTAGGTTTTGAGGAAGAAACTTCAAATTTCGTCTTCAACTCTGAAAAGGGTTACGCGAGGTATACCCACTAAAGCACTCAATTTTGATCGTCGACGCTAGAGTCGTCGGCGTCATCATTCACTATTGGCTCATCCTCATAGGCAAACATATCTGGCAATGGCTACACCAGAGAAGATTTGAGGGCTGGGTTTTTGTTCGTCTCCAATTTTAGTTTTAATACAATGCATACAGTCTTTTGCCTGGCTAGAAAAAGCCATCTCCGGCAAACTTTATTCTCTTCCTTATTATTTTAGCCACATACAATGATACAAATACATTGTATTCTGCACAAGTACACTCAAATACATTGTAGTTTTTGTAAAAATATATTATTTTTCCGCCTACATTTATCTATTCCAAAGCTCTATATTCTTTGAATACAACCGATATCATTGTATTTTGTGATTTTTTTGTTTGAATACAACTGAATTGAATACGGTGAATTGAATATAATATATAATAATAAGTAATGAATATTTGTGGATTGAATGTATACAATCGAATAGAATAGAATGGTATGCACGTTGTTTCTTGATTACCTCATTGTATTTATAAATACTGTCGCGTGAATACATGAATACAACACAATAGTAGCGAAATTTATGTAGAATTGATTTTATTGAGTTAAATTAGGTGTGATACACGCTAATTGATTCTCTCCCCATTATTAAACGTATGGACTCACCAATTTTTTAGGCGAATTCCGCTACTGTATTCATGAATACAATCGGACGAATACAACGAATGCAGTCGCATAGCAACGAAATTTATGTAGAATTGATTTTGTTGAGTTAAGTTAGGAGTGATGCAAGCTAATTGATTATCTTTCCGTTATTAAATAGCTGGATTCGCTTATTTTTAGGGGAATTTCGCTACTATATTCATGAATACAGTAGCGCGAATACAACGAATATAGTCGCACAAGTGGATTTCCCTTTTTTTAAAGGCAAATTCTGCTATTGTATTCATGAATACAATAGTGCGAATACAGTAATACAATTCCGTAACAACTAAATAATAGTTATAGGAAGTAATTATGTATATAATAGCTATAAAAAATTAATAACCACTAAATAATGATGGTTTATGAAAATTTCTCTTACAAAAAATATGCAAATTTTAGATAAGAATAAGTAATTCTAATGGAATTGGGTCATTGACATCCAAGTTTCAAAACTGATCATGGAAAAGTGCTAAAAAGCATTGTTGATCCTACTTGGGCACAATTACAATTTCATGATTGGAGATGTTCCTTCCAATAGACTAAAGGTAACGGAGAAGTATATAAATAGCCAATTGAATTAATATTAATTGTATTTTATGAGTAAATGGTTGATATGGCTAGTATTTTATGAGGGAGAAGCATGTTCACTTTGGAAGGCTAAATCAAATAGTTTTCTCCAAGCAAAGAGAAAGGAGAATTGACGACCTCCGAATTCGGTTAAAACTTAGTGAGCATTTGGACATAAGAATTGTAAGATTCCAGATAAAAGTACAAAAAAATTCAAGTGAAAATTAGAGTTATGTTTGGACTTGAATACAATTTGGAGTTGTTTTTGAATTTTTGTGAGTGATTTGAAGTGAAAATTAAAAAAAAGAAAAAAACAGTTTTTTAGAGTTTTTCAATTTTTTTAAATTTTTGAAATTTAACTTCAAGTGAAATTTAAAATTTTCATGACCAAACACTGATTCCGAAAAAAAAAATTTTTATATGGCCAGACGGGGCCTTAAATCTGCAGGTAAGGATAACCAATACTAAAAATGAAAAAGAATTTAGGGCCCGTTTGGCCATAAAAAAGATTCTTTTTTGTTCTAATATTTTTTTTTCTTTTTTTTCAAAATCAGTGTTTGTTCATAAATTTTTTGATTTTCTTGAAGTGAATTTCAGAATTTATCAAAAATTTTAAAAACTCCAAAAAGCTATTTTTCCAAATTTTTACTTCATACTCACAAAAATTCAAAAATAATTTAAAATTATATTCATGTCCAAACACAACCCTAATTTTCAAATATTATTTTTAATTAATTTTTTTTCGAATTTTTACAATTCTTATGTGTGCAAGCACCTACTTAATTTCCACCTTCCTAAAAATCATAGCTGAAATAATTTGGTGGGTGTACATTAGTTAAACTACCAGCCGTAAACATGGAGGGAAAAGTGGAAATAAACCAATTTTCACACATCAAGACAAAAACCTTCGTTTTTTGGTCGATTATCATCTTTAAACAAAAACTCCTCGTCCCTTTCCCTCGTGTGTATCGTCTCTTGCTAGGTGTTTTCTGATTTCCTTGTTAAATTTCATCAATTTCACCGCTCTTTTTTACCTACAAAACCCACTCTTTTCACTCTCCAAATTCATACAAATCACTTTTTTTTTTTTTTGATTTGATTCGTTTCTTGATTGGCAATGGCTTCTTTCACTGTTCAATGTCCCAAGATTTCTGCTATATTGAGTGCTTCGTTACAGTCCAACACCACCCACAATCAGCCACAGGCTTCTGTTTCCTTTCGATCTGATTTGAGATCCACCTCTACATTGTTCCCTCGGCTCCAGGTTTGTTTTTTTCTTTCTTCATTTTTTGCTGCTCAAAGATTGAATTTTTAAATGATTTTTGTTGAATGCAATTTGATTTTGAATATGGGTTTTGTTTCAGGGGTCTACTCGACTCCAATCTGAGGTGTTTAAGGTGTGTGCCCAGCTGAATGAGGTAATTTACTGTATCAAATTACTAATCTGTTTTTTTTAAGAAAAATATTACTCGACTTTGCCTAAGTATGTTACTAAAATATTTTTTGTAACAAAAAATTCGCTCAACATCAATAAACAATTTTTTTTGTGACAAAAAGGTTATGCTACTTTGTCCAAGTAATCATATAAAATGTTTCCTTTATTTACTCCTAATGACTTTCTGTGATACTTAAGCGAAATTGAGTGATTTTTTGGTTATAAAAAATAGTTATAGTGTGATACTTTGGTAAAGTTGAGTGATTTTTTTGTTACAAAAAATAATTTATTGGCTTTAGTGCAATAAAGTGAAAGTTGAGTACTCATTCATGAAATTAACCTCTTGCTCTACTATTGTGCCAATGCTCACCATAGATGATAGTTTAGGACTTTACGTTTGCCTGTCAAAGTCTGGAACTTAAACAAAGAGGAAATGTTGGTTTAAATTCTGATTATGTCATTATAAGGTTGTTATCCTCGAGAAGTCTACCAATTCCAAACCAGTTTCTGAGAAAAATGAAGAGAAAGTTCCAAAACCTGAGCATACAGCTGCAAATGCTTCATCCATTCAAGAGTTCATGTCTCAAGCTGCCCATCTCGTTAAGTGCGTTGAACTCTGGTCATGAATATTTGTTCTTTTTTTTTTGTGTGTGGTAGAATTCATTTTTTCCATTTATTTGTATTCTTGTGTTTAGGCTTGTGGATTCGAGGGACATCGCGGAGCTGCAGCTAAAGCAAAATGACTGTGAAATCATCATAAGGAAGAAGGAAGCAATGCCCCAACCACCTATTGCAGCGGCTCCCTATGTTATGGTGCCCCCTTCTTTTTCACAGGCACCACAATTGCCTCCGGTGAGTTCCCCTGCCCCTGCCCCTGCCTCTGCCGCTGCAGCTCCAGCATCTTCTGCACCTGCACCTTCAAAGCCTAAGTCATCACATCCTCCACTCAAATGTCCCATGGCCGGGACATTTTATCGTTCTCCAGCCCCAGAGGCCCCACCTTTTGTAAAGGTAAATACACACAATGCTTTCACCTATCTTTAGTGGTCATGTTGACGTATGCTAAAGGTATCTTCCTGTCGTGTTTAATGAATTAGCAAGCAGATAATAGACTAAATCCCCCAAAACTAGTAAACTTGCGTTATCTTCTTAAAGTTTGGGTTATAGTAGATTTGTCAAAGCAGGATCCTCGTACCTTCTTTGTGTGGATAGATGTTGCACATTTTGGCGCTCGGAAACTGGGAGAAAGTTGACACTTAAATGGATGCTACTGATTGACTGTTACTCCCATGTCTTATTTCTTTTCAGGTTTACTAAATTGAATGTAAATGGTCTACTTTCAGTACAATACTACAACAACATACTCAGTAAAGTCCCACTAGTGGGGTCTGGGTCTACTTTCAGTACAATATTACCCCCTTTTCTGTCCCTTATTGCAATTTCGACAGCAGGGGAAAGGGGGGGGGGGGTTGTGGCTGTTGGTTTCTGG
>ML371871.1:66106-108071 GCA_005239525.1 Nicotiana knightiana | reverse complement strand
CACGATAAGTCCTTTCAATTAAATTAACATATAAAGGTAAATAAGTTGTTATAAACCAAGGAAACAAATTCAAAAAGAATTTTTTGGTAATAATAATAATAATAATAATAATAATAATAATAATAATAATAATAATAATAATAATAATAATAATAATAATAATAATAATAATGGAAAAGTTTTGTAACTCTGCACTGCTTGTACTAGTGAGAATAGTTTCATAATACGAACGGGTTTTGTATGACTCACCCGGATAATACCGGATAATATAATCCATTAATCAAATATATCTAGAAGATATTCCAGAAGATAGCCCATTATACGGACATCTGCAGGCATATTTATCTGCCCAAAAGGAAAATAATATTTCTTTTAGAAAACTCTGAGATTCAGAGAAAAGATGAGCCTTGGAAGATATTCCAGAGATACTTGATTAATGGATTATATTATCCGGGTGAGTCATACAAAACCCGTTCCTATTATGAAACTATTTTCACTAGTATAGGCAGTGCAGAGTTTCAACACTTTTCCGGTTATAACACAGCCGAGAATGTTTATAAATTCTCAAAAATAATTATTAAACAGATTATATCTGTTGAAGATTGGGGGATTTCTACAATGAAAGAAAGGCAGATAAGCCTTAACAAAACCCGTATGAACTTTACATATTGGGATTATATCCAAGCCTTTGATAAAGTGCTTTATTATAATAATGAGAAACACAAACATACTTGGTTTATAAAAGTATGTGCAAATTCCTATCATTTTTTCATAGGTATAATCCTTATAAGGGATTTCACCGTAGTTACCCCTTAGAGCTTTTCTTACTCTTTGAGCAAATAAAGAGGGAAGGCCATCTATAAACTTAGGTTTCCAATGTTCATATTTATTTTCGGGTAATTCCATAATCCTACTCATAAAGGTATCTTTATACCATCTAAATTCACTAAGAGTTCTACATCTAAGACCGTTCAAAAGAGTACGAACAGTATCATTCTGATTGGTAAATCTACCATTGAAGTGTTCTAGAATGGTAAGAACAAGGGTATAAACAACATCTTCTCTATTTTTTACTAGAGCCATGCCTAAGTTATCAACTCCTTCGTCAGTGGCTATCGCATTAATGACCGAAGGCTTTTCTTCAACAGATAAATATTATCCCACCAGCCACGAAGTTGGCCAGTAAAACCTGCAATAATCATTTTGCAAATAGTTCTATCTGTATTTTTTTACACTTTTACAGATAGTTGCATACATAAGCATTCTATGCACAAGAATAGTCAATTGTCTATCAGTCAAACCATCAAGATTCCATTCATAAATTTCGGAACCACTGTAAGACGTATTAGTCTGATTCCAATCACGTTCCTCTATTAAGACATCTTGAGGAGTAGGACGAGAATAATAATAAGTTTGCATTCTAGGTTTATCAGCATACTTACTATTTGGTTTAATTAAACCTTTGAGTTTATTAAACTCTAACCAAGTTTCATTTTTATAATCAGAAATCGTCTCAATTTTATCCGAATTTTTTTTTGATAAATCAATTGGCTTAATATTTAAACCAGAAAGCTTTTTATCAAGAAGTTCTTCCAAATCATTAAATGATTTAAATTTGAAATCCTGAATCTCAGGAGGTCTTTGAACATGAGTAAGAACAATTTGAGCATCTGATTTGCTTCCTGAAGTGGAGGCAATATCAGTTATCTTCTTGCTAGTACTCATTTCTTTTATCAAAACTGTTAACTCATCAAGTTTTTTATCAAGAGAACTGATATGTTCACCCAAAACTTTAACATACAAACTTAAATAATTATTTTGAGAAATTAAATTATTAATTTCTGCGATGCTAACTGCAGCAACATTTTCATCAATAAATTTTTGAATGCCGAAAACGTGATACCTGTATTATTAGGTAAAATAAAAGGTGCTTGAGGAGTGTATATAGCTTTAATAATATTACCACTTCCATCTTTATAAGATCTTTCTAAAACCTTTATGTAAAGCGGTAAATAAGTGGTTATAAACCAAGGAACAAAATACATAATTTGATTATGCAAAGCACAAGTTTCATAAAACTCTTGAGAAACTATTCTCACTAGTACAGACTGATGCTCAATCTGTTAAATATATGTTTGACAAAAATTTTAAATATTATATTATCCGGATGAGTCATACAAAACCCGTTCCTATTATGAAACTATTGTCACTAGTACAGGCAGTGCAGAGTTTCAAAAAACCAAGTTTTAAATTGGTTCCATTTATCACTAAAGAAATCCTTTTGAATATACTTTCTTTCCAGTGATCCTGGACTAAAATCGATTTGGTGTGGAATCATTAAACATCATTGGGGTTGAAATCCATTTCGGATACAGAAGGAATATCCTTATCAGAAATATTATCATTATCCTGAACAATATTTATTTGAGGGTTAATTCTAACCCTTTCAACAGGCTTATCACTAATTCTAGTAGAAATAGTGTGTAAAGAAGCTGCACGATTTCGAGCTGGTCCATAGGCTAGTTCAACGGGAGAAATATGTTGAATAGCAGGTAAAATTCTATGATTAGAAAATGAATGTCTGTTATAAATAGTAGACTTATCATCAAATTGAATACAAATCCTACCATCTGGATTTTGAGTAACATGCGAAAATTCACTATTTGACACAGCGTCAGTGATCTGACTTGGGGATATAACCGAATTTAAAGTCCAAGTTGTCGGGAAATTAATTTCTTCCCACTTAATAAGTCTCCTTGTGGTGACCTTATACTTAGTAAAATTGGTTTCCACTAGTATAGTCTGATCCGATGTATCGTATAGTTTACATCTTGGATTTAATGTGGACAACAACTTGAAATAAATTCTGTAAGATAAACATATAAGTTCAAAACCAGGTGCATAATTATAACCATGCGTTTTCACATTTAATATCAGTGCATCAAGTATATTAACATCAGAAAGAGATAACTGAAGATTGGGTTGAGTATTGAAATATACTGGACCATCTACCACAGTAGATTCAATTGAACCCATCAGAGACTGTCTGAAATTCAAGTT
The DNA here is from genome assembly GCA_005239525.1 of Nicotiana knightiana. Lineage (NCBI taxonomy): Eukaryota > Viridiplantae > Streptophyta > Magnoliopsida > Solanales > Solanaceae > Nicotiana > Nicotiana knightiana. The sequence continues at coordinate 105,011 of ML371871.1, read as the reverse complement.
TCTAGCATCTCGAAGAGCTTCCAAAAATGTCTCTGGTAACCCTTTAAGGGTTAGTGGTTTAAAAGCAATTTTAACCATACCAATATGGAGATAATTATAATGATTTTTATACAGATTAACATCATGTTTATTTAATAAACGAATAGTCTGCTCTGATGAACTTAAGGCTAAAGACTGCTCAGTTGTCTTTATCAATTGTTTTGAAGAGAGTTTATCAAACCAACCATAATCATAAATGGTTTTAATAGAGACTTTGGGAATTGTCCACTTGTTTAACAAATCAAGGTTTTGAGGTATATCAACCTCTTCAAGTCTAGTACTTTTAGTACTTGTTTCTCCCAGATCCATTCCAAAAACCTCATATCTATGTTGAACACTTCATATATATTATATATTAACCATGAAGGTTCCTAGGCTCTGATACCATTTTGCAGGATCAAGGCTGGCGGTAGTCCGCTCGGCATTATTAACAGATTGAGCATCAGTCAGACATATTGCTAGAAGAATCTCCATTCAAGAAGGAGATAAGAACGAAATGATCAGTCAATATTTGGAAGAAGTAAAAAGAAATTTACTTCACTCCCTTAATCAATATGAAAAGTCTGACACTTCGATGCAAAGTGAAACAAGCAACGATGATATTGTAGACGAAGACTCTCAGCCTATGCAATCAGAAAAGATACTATCTGATAAAGATATAGATAAGGCAGAAGATTTCGTCCAGCAAATAAAAGAATTAGAAAGACGCGGTCTATAATCAACAATCAAAACCGCCAAGAACCCCACTCTACAGTAGATACACTGTTTACACAGTAGAAACACTGTATACATAGTAAATACACTGTGTAAGGGACCCACATAGGGGACCCATATTACTATACATAGATTCTTTATGTTTTTTTTTCTTTTATATATATAGGACTATTTTTTTAAGAGAAGGCATCAGCCATTCTCACTCTCTCTCTTGTAATCACACTCTCTCTCTCTCTTGTAAATCTCTCTTTCTCTAGTTTGAAGTAAATAAAGTTTTCAGATTATAACAATAAGGCCTTGCATCCCGGTGTTACAAGGTATTTAATTTATTTATTTCTTTAATTGATATTATTATTACTTCATTATCTCCCCAGCTGTGATAATGTCCGGCTAAAAGATTCATATCTATGTTGAATATCTAATTTCTTTTTATATATTAACCATGAAAGATCTAGACTCTATCAAAATATAAAGGAATTTTAATCTAGTTTCTTGGCTTGGTTACAAGATGGTGGTACAGTAGAATCTAGTACTACTCTTATTGACTTTGCCTTAGTGGCCCCGTTTAGCAAGTCGTGCACATTAAAAGCCCGTTGAAGGTGTTAAAAGGGCGTCCTTTCTCACGGTTAGAACCGCTAGACACATGGGCTCAATAAGAGTATGTATTAGATCCAGACAGGTCCCATGATTGGGTAAAAGGATTCCATAGAGTCATTAAACTCTATAAAAATTCTTGTATATTTCGGTTACTGACCGAGCGGACTACCGCCAGCCTTGATCCTGCAAAATGGTATCAGAGCCTAGGAACCTTCATGGTTAATATATAATAGATCTGAGGTGTTCAACATAGATATGAGGTTTTTGGAATGGATCTGGGAGAAACAAGTACTAAAAGTACTAGACTTGAAGAGGTTGATATACCTCAAAAGTTTTATGAAACTTGTGCTTTGCATAATCAAATTATGTATTTTGTTCCTTGGTTTATAACCACTTATTTACCGTTTACACAAAGGTTTTAGAAAGAGCTTATAAATATGGAAGTGGTAATATTATTAAAGATATATACCCTCCTCAAGCACCTTTTATTTTACCTAATAATACAGGTATCACGTTTTTATCACTATCTGATAAATCAAATAAATTGACTTCAGCTTCAGATTCTGATTCGGAATTATAATCAGATTCTAATCCAGAAGTGTATAACAAACTATAAACCTTATCACGTAACTCATCGTCTAGTTCCAAGGTTTTCAATTTTTGAAGCTTACAATTTGGAGCTATGTGGCCAAATTTTCCGCATTTGTAGCACTTAATATCAGCAAGATCTCGCTTAGACCTATTTTTCGCAAATCTAGTATACTTACGATAGGTTTTCCTAGCTTCACGCTCTTCTTTGGATCTGTATCTCGATCTCTTCATTTTATAAGTGCTATCAGGGTTAGGATACCTATGATACCTATACATCATGAGTAGAAGTCTCGGGTAAACCGAACCGGGTAATAATAATAATAATAATAATAATAATAATAATAATGATGATGATGATGATGATGATGATAATAATAATAATGATAATAATAATAATAATGATAATAATAATAATAATGATAATAATAATAATGATAATAATAATAATGATAATAATAATAATAATAATAATAATAACAATAATAATAATACAATAATAATAAGAGTAATAATAATAATAATGATGATGATGATGATGATGATAATGATGATAATAATAATAATGATGATGATGATGATGATGATGATGATGATGATGATGATGATGATGATGATAATAATAATAATAATAATAATAATAATAATAATAATAATAATAGCCAATATGGTATGTTGCGGTGTGTAGCCCGATCTACAATAACACTCACAACACGGCTACCAGGCCCACCTCAGTCATCAATCTCTCAAGTCTCAACGGCTCATAATCTTGTACCACTCAGCCCAAACAATGATAACATGTGATGTAATAGTGAATGATGCATAGAGATTGAGATATGATTTGCAAATGAAGAACCATGACTGAAGATTTAATTACAGTTAAAGCAGATAACTCAAATCAACATAAATGACCTCATTAAGTCACAATCAAATAAGCACATAGCCTAAACATGATTTCTATAATGAATCATAGCTCAATTACTCTACAGTAAGGATTACACGGGAAAACAAGACTCGATGGCAACACAGTACAAAAATTTGGATCCTGGTGGTAATGGAAACACAGTACAATAGTTTGGATCCTGATTACCGTGGTGCACACCAACACACCTGTCACCTAGCATGTGCGTCACCCCAACATACACAAATAACACATTTTCTAGGGATAAATACCCTCAATTCCAAGTTTTGAAATGTTACTTACCTCAAAGTGCGCAACTCAATACTTCAACAAGCCTTTCCCATGCGTATCGGCCTCCAAACAACTCCAGTCTAGCCACAAAAAACTCAACATCAACAAATAATGTTGTAGGAGACAACTTCAAACAATAAAGTTTCGATCTTTATCAAAATCAAAAGGTCAACTCAAAAAGTTAACCCCAGGGTTGTACCTCGGAACTCGACAAAATTCACAAATTCCGAAAACCATTCGATTACGAGTCTAACCATGCTAAAATCATCCAATTATGACCTCAAATCGACCTTCAAATACTCATTTTTTATTTTTGAAATGTTTCTACAAAATACCAATTTTCTCTACTTCAAATCACCAAACAAACGACAAAAACAAGGATGGAATCATGATTAATGAACAAATCCGAGTTAAAATACTGACCTCGATCCAAGACGTGAAAATCCCTTCCAAAATCACCCAAAACCGAGCTATACAACTCAAAATGTGATAAAATAACTCTAACCCTCAAAATAAGATTTTAATCTTGCTTCCTAGGTGTTCCTCTTCGTGAACGCGAAAAATGCCTCGCGTTCGCGATGCACAAATCATACCAGCTAACAAAGCCTCTTATGAGAATGAGACATCCCAGTTGCGAACATGATGGTCAAACATCCTAAAGCTTCGCAATCGCGGTCCAAGTTTCACGACCGCGAAGAACAAATATCTGGCATCCCTGAACCTTAACTACTTTCTACACGAACGCGTCACCTAGATAGCGTTCGTGATGAAAAACCTGCCCCAACCTTCGCCAACGTGTCCCTAGACTCGGGAACGCGAAGAACAATTTACACTAGCCACCAAATAACCCTATGAGATCGATATCCTCTCTTCGCGGTTGCGAATAAGGAAACGAGATACACAGAAATCAGCAGTCCAACAAGACCAAAATGAAGCCGAACTTGATTCGAATCACACTCGAGGCCTTCGGGATCCCATCCAAACATACCAACATGTCCTATAACAGGATACAAACTTATTCAAAGCCTCAAATATCAAAAAATATCAAAATCACAAATTGCACCCTAATTAAAACCTAATGAAACTAATGAACTTCCAACTTCTAAAACCAATGTCGAACCATATCAAATCAACGCCAAATGACCTCAAATGTTGCATACAAGTCGCAAATGACACAATGGACCTATTCCATCTCCGGGAGCCAAAATTTTAACCAAAAAATCCAACTCTGGATCAAACGTCTCAACCTTCCAAACCTTCAACTTTCCAACTTTCGCCAATTCAAGAAAAAACGACCTACAGACCTCCAAATCAAAATCCGGACATTCGCCAAAGTTAAAATCACCATACAAATCTATTGAAACCATCGAAACTTCATTCCAGAGTCGTATATACAGAAGTCAAACTCCGATTAACTCTTTTAACTTAAGCCTTCAACCTTGAGACTAAGTGTCCCAATTCACTTTGAAACATCCTGGAAACTAAACCAACCAACCCGGCAAGTCACATAATTATATATGAATATTGAAGAAGAGATAAATAAGGGAAAGAGGATAAAATACATAAAATGACTGATTGGGTCGTTACAACGGCCCGACTAACATTCAAAGTAAAATTCAAACACACTGTCCTCGGCATCCCAAATAATTCTCCAAAGCTCGGAGGCTTCAAATTCAAACATCACATCATCCAGAGATAACAAAGGCTAGCCGGTAGCCAAGCTGTAATATATCCTATTGATAATGAGTAGTTAAGGAATTTGCAAAAACAAAAACGAAATATATATATATATATATATATATATATATATATATATATATATATATAAGAAAACAAAATAAAGGGGTTAGGAAATTGAACAATACAGAGAATAAATCATATAAATACCTTTTCATTTAAAAGATTTTAAACTAATTTAAATTACTCATAGCATGGGTAAATATAATACGGCGAATTGATGATAAAATATAAAACTCGGAGGATTGGGTATTCTAAATTATTGATGGATTTAGCCTACATGAGGCAATTAACATGAGATCGGTGTTGATGTGGTTATATATTGATTGCGGAAAGTTGTACGGATTGTTCGACGTGACGAGTTTGGTATTCCACACGAGTATTGTGAGTAGTAATCTTACCGCATTTTGTGTTTTCATAATTTGCATGATTTACACATGATTTTTAATATCAATATGTCACCGATTATTTTGAGTTGCATATGGGACAAGTCTTTTACTCAATATAATAATGAAATAGTAATTTGAGATGATTACCGTTGTTTTAAATATTCTTGTTGTCATTAGATATGTTTTACCGTTACTTGAATTTACTGTTATCGAAATGAAATTACATGATTTGATAAGAATCGAAATTTCCTATATTATTTTAAAATATTTTCCTATAAGTATATACGGATATAGAGACAAGTATAAATGGGAGTAGACTTTGAAGGATCCCGTAGCAAACGGCGGGTTCGTTAGACCTGGTGCACTTTGTATTACCGATTACTGTTATAGCCCTCGCTAGTGGGAAGGTAGAACTCGCATACCGTTACCTATTTCCCTCGAGTAGAGACTACTGTTATATTTGACTTCTTGGAATAAGTTCACAGTTATACCTATTACATGATTCGTTCATTGAAACCTCCCAAATGTGAATGTTGATATTACACAGTGCTTACCGAGCTTGTTACTGAATTGTTAATTGTATTATACTACAAGAAAAACGTGATGATACTGAAAATTATCTATTGTTTCTAAAAGGGTATTTTTATGATATTTTCTATTTAATATACTAGCATATTTTCTGACTTGTCCCCAATAAAAACGGTTGTGCTTAAGTGTTTGTTTTACTCGAAAATGGTTTTAAAAATTATATTTAATTTATGGTTCTAAAAATATGTTATTTATTCTAACACTAGTTGATTATTAGGAAGTAATAAGCGCAAGTAAAGAAAATTAGATAAGCAAACCAAAGTCGTCACGAAGTTGGGGACCTCGAGCTCAGTAATATCGAAGATCTCGAGGGTAGCCTTTGGCAGTGAATAATAAAAAATAAATGAAGAACAATAAATGGAGAGCAAAAAATGAAGAACAATAAAGTTGTAGGACAAATTTGAGCACGTTAAGCGAGAAAAGGAGAGAATGTTCTATTGCAGTGAATATTCATCTCCTTTACAAAATGATAGGGATCCCCTTTATATAGGAGGGAGAATCCCAACATAGTACATGTCCAATTATACAAAGAAATGCTATTGGTACAGCTGTATAACGGCTTAGTACGGACTTGTACTATCTCTTGCAGACCTTAAGCTACAACATCGGGCTTCGAAGGTCCTCTTTTCAAGCATCGGCGAGGATAAGGACAGAGGGTGGATGAGCCGCTTTGTTCGAGTTAGGACCTCGGACCTGATCCTTGCTGAAAGGATGCCTTCCCCCAGGAATCGAATATGAATGATAAGTGAACATATTTCGTCAATTAAATATTTTTTCTTCCTTTTGAACTAAATTGCTCCGATGATACAACTGTCGAGTGGTATCAGGGTGTGGTCAGGGATCTCCCGGGCTGGGTCCAACTACTCCATTCGACCTACCCTTATACCGAGCGCATGTGGCGTGACCTGGCCAGGACCCGATGGGAGGCTAAAAACCATGGTGAGTTTCATTTCTGTCATACTTGAACTCTTTTGAGAGAATACCTCTCGATAGTACTCTCACCCTTTGTGTTTATACTTTTGCGCTTGTGCAGAACTAGGAGAGGCCTATTTGATGAGGGAACCCCCGCCTGGGGAAGCAAATACCCCAAAACCCGTTAAGGAGAAGAAGAGAAAGAAGAAATCACTGACTGAGCCCCCGAAGCCGAAGAAGGCTAAAGTTCAAAAGCTTAAGGTCGATTCAGCGGCCTTAACTTCGGAAGTGGCATAGAGTCTTTGTGCTGAGGGCGAAGAGAAATATGACTGCCTGCTAGTATTTTGGGGGAAGAGGAAGCACGACTGCTTCGAAGCCTGCTGAGTCGAATGCTTCTGAACCAAAATTTGTTGATGCTTCCCCACCTAGAGCTGAAGAAATTCTCGAGGGTGGGTCAAACGAAGTCCCTGAGCCGGCCAGCGGCTAACACATGCCCCGGGCCATGGGGCACCTGGTAGATGAACTTGGGGAGCCTAGCTTTAAAGCTCCCCGAAGACAAGCGAAGGCCCCGATTAATCCTCCCGAGGCCATTAATGTAGATGATTCTCCGTCGGGCCCATCATTCTCTCCAGGGCTGATACAAGATGCCCAAAATATGGAAACTCCCGATGTGGGGGCTTCCCATGGAGAGAATGACGTGTTCGAGGGATATTTTGTCAGGGTTGAGAAAGGGCCTGAACTTAACGCCTCGTTCATTTTTTAAGAAGCCGAGAAGCTCTGTAAACAGTTAGTCTTTTGACTCCACAACCGTGCTTTGAGTTTTGGTTCTTGTTTTTCTGATTTCTTTCTTTTGTGTTCTTAGGCCATAATGCTTTACAATCGGGCCTTTTCTAAGTCATAAGCTAAGTTTTCCCATTACGAGGAAGAGTGTAGGAGGTTCTCATCGGAGGCAGATGAGTTCAGAGCTCTTTTTGCCAAAAATGAGGAGGAATTGCACGACCTTCGAGCATGTTTGGAGACGATATCTCGAGAACGGACCGATCTCGATGAGTAGGTAATATAGTTTTCGTATGTTTATTTTTGTTCTTGTTCAACTTTATTATTTAATGCCTTAACTTGATTCTTGCAGTTAAGCAGAAAAATGACCTGTTGCGGGAGGGGCTTAGAGTCAGGGATTCTGAGATCTTCGAGCTAAAGAGGCGCATGGATGAGGTAGCCTACGAGAGAGATACTCTCCGAGAGAAGCTGACCTCGGCTGAGCATCAACTTCAAGATGCTGCTAAATCAGCCGCCGCGCTATCCACAGCCAATTCCGAAGCCGACACACTCATATCCTCGTACCGGGAAGATGTTGCTGCTGCAAATGCTCGAGCCAAGAAGATATCTGAAGAGACCGAGCTCAAGCTGAATCGAGCCCTCGACCATGTACGATTGGGATCTCAGAGACAGGCTCTCGAGGAAACACATGCAGGGGGCTTCGATCTTTCTGCTGAGATCGAAAGAGTGAAGGGCTTTAGAGGAAGAATCAATGGCATTACTTACTTCAGATGAGGCTTCAGCTAGTGGCTCGAAGAGCGTTGAGGAAGATGAAGAAGAAGTCCTCGAGGGGGGGAAGAAGCCACTGATGACCAGGGGCGAAGGTCAAACTGTCGAAGGCACTACTCCTGAAGGGACTCCATCCGGTAAAGTGACCCTAGCGGTAGATTAGGCTTCTATTTGTTTCTTCTTTGTGTAAGGGCTCTAAGCGTGAGCTTTGTAAATATTTTTTGTGATAGAATGGAAAACTGGAGCATTTTTTCCNTTTGTTATGCCGAAACCTAAATGTTAAGTCAGCAACACTTCCAAATGCCACTTCTTCCCGTCGCATCCGTCTTCAGGACGATATAGCCATAAAGATGCACGTCTTAGTGGGGAAAAGATTTTGCCCCCGGTGTAGCTCGAAAGCAGAAAGAGTCGAATTCATTCGAGAGAGCTTGGTGGTCTTAAGAATGGTTCGGGTGGGGGATTCTCTTAAGAATAAAGAATTAGAATAGAATCTAATTCATGTTCATGTTAACAGAAGAGCGGATCCAATACCAAGACGCTTGAGAGAAAAGGCTAGCCGAACACAAGGGAAAGATCATTTTTTTTACCGGAAAAGATCGTTTTATTAGGTAATGCCTTATTATATATGAAAGAATCTTCGCTTTTTCGTCACTTCTTGTCTTTCCTTTGCTTTTTTGGAATAAATTTTGATGTTTGTCGATAACCAATCCGATGTGCTGGACTTATAATTTAAAACCCTTAGGTTTTCATGCTTGATGAATAATCAATAACATGCGACCCCTTGAGGTCTAATCTTTGAGCTAAGCTTAAACTTCGGGGCCTTTGATCCCGAGCTTGGATGAGGCCTCGAACACAGTGTGCGCTGACCTTTAAGTTCTTTAGATATCGATACTTCGATTTTAAAACATTGGCCATTATGATTTTTTTTAATTTGGCCCTTAGGCTCTTTAGATCGTCCCTTAGACTCTTTAGGTTGGCCCTTAGGATCTTACATATTGGCCGTTATGCTTTTTTTAGATTGGGTCGAATCGACTATGTCTATAATCATCCCCATTCTGGCTAAAGACTTTTAACGTTTAGTTATGCCTTGGCATGTTTTGTGTTCGTCTGACTCTTTGACGGCTCGAACAGGAACCTCGATTATAAGTCGATATGCGACAATAATCGAGTACCTTGTGAGGTTTTCTCGAAGGCTGATTTTTTGAAGCCTTTACATTGTTCAGAGCTGATATTATCGAAGCTCCTTTGCTTATGCTGAGGATAGCCTAATTAACCGGTTTTTTCGAAGTGTTTGGAGTCCTTTATATTTTATGGTCGGACGTCTCCGAGCTGCGTTAATTCGGTCGTAGCCTTTTAGTATGACCGTAGTCTTTATGTTTGGCCGTAGCTTTAGTCCCCGGGTGAGATGACCTTGGCATCTATATCAAGGGTATGCCTTTTTAGGGGTCTTACAAGTTTGAATATATATCCTTGGTCTTAGTAACGGGGTTATGCCCTTTTAAGGTCTTATAAATTTGAGTATGCCTCGTTGAGGTCTTATAGATTTGATGTTGCCTCATTGAGGTCTTACAAATTCAATGTTTCCTCATTGAGGTCTTATAGACTCTATGTTGCCTCATTGAGGTCTTAGGAGTTCAAGTTTTGATGACTCGATAATCTGACTGTTGATGACAGTCCCCGAGTGTTTGGGCGTGTTTGGCCCTCGAGCCGCTGGATGAGAAAATAGTAGATTTCTTTGAGGCACAAAGTGTTTTGATAAATAAAAATGCTTCTTCGATTATTTGATACATGTGTACATGTTTTTGCCCGCGGGGGCTCGATTGTTCTATATAGACACGGTTCATTTGACCGTTTGGCCCAATACAACATTCTCCTATCGATGTCCTCTTAGGCATATTTTGATTTCTTGGAAAGAGTAACCTTTCAGGGTGACGCCCCCCAGTATTCGAGGTTGATTGAAACGAAGCCTTGAATACTTGTTGAGTTTTCCTTAGGTAGCATATTGGTGTTGCTTCGTTAAAAACCTCGTCGGTAAAACCCATTTGGGATAAAACCCGATCGAAGGGAAAAAGAGTGCAACACATGCTTTAAAACCTAAGGTCTTCGAGCTGAAGGGTGCTTCGACTCTTCTCAATCTAGCACCTACAATAAGTTAGTATGAAACATAAATGAAAAGGGAGAAGGTTATACTTTAGCAATAATATCGTTTCAGCATCAATATGTTCCAATTGCTTGGTAGTTGCTCGCCTTCCATGGTGCCAAGTTTGTAGGACCCTTTGCCTACTACTCCGAGGATGCGGTACGGTCCTTCCCATCTAGGGCCTAGCTTCCCTTTATTTGGGTTTTGAGTGTTAAGAGTTACTTTCCTTAGGACTAGGTCCCCAACTCCGAAGTATCGGAGGTTTGTTCTCCTGTTATAGTACCTTTCGATCCTTTCTTTTTGGGCGGACATTCAGACCAGTGCGGCCTCTCATTTTTCATCTAGTAGCTCGAGGGCAATAGTCATGGCCTCGTTGTTCGAGTCTTCAGTGGCATGTTAAAATCTGGTGCTCGGTTCCCCGACCTCAACCGGTATCAAATCCTCGGACTCGTATACCAAAGAGAACGAGGTCTCTCATGTGCTTGACTTCGAAGTTGTTCGATATTCCCATAGTACTTCGGGCAACATTTCTCTCCATTTTCGCTTCACATTTTCTAGCTTCTTCTTCAAATTTTGAATGGTTGTCTTGTTCGTGGACTCAGCTTGACCATTTGCACTTGGGTGGTAAGGCATCGATAGGATTCTTTAGATTTTATGATCTTCGACGAATTTTGTCACCTTGCTTCCAATGAACTGCTTCCCATTATCACATGTGATCTCGAAGGGAATCCCGAATCGGCATATGATGTGATCCCAAATGAAGTCAATGACTTCTTTTTCTCTTATTTTCTCGAAGGCCTGTGCTTCCACCCATTTCGAGAAGTAGTCAATCATAAATAAAATAAATCTGGCTTTACCCGGTGCCGTTGGTAGAGGGTCGACGATGCCCCTCCCCTATTTCATGAACGGCCACGGGATAAGACTGGGTGTAATTGTTCACCGGGTTGGTGAATCATTGGTGCGAATCTTTGGCATTTGTCACATCTTCGAATGAATTCCTTGGTGTTATTTTCCATGCTATCCCAATAGTAACCTGCTCTGATCACCTTTCAAACTAAAGAATCGGCACCAGAAAGGTTTCTATAAGTGCCTTCATGGATTTCTCGAATCACATAGTCGGTGTCCCCTGGTCCTAAACACACTGGTAGAGGCCCGTCGAACGTCCTTCTATATAGTGTTTAATTCTCGTCGAGTGAAAATTGGGCTACTTTGGCTTGAAGGGCCCTCAATTCTTTTGGGTTCGTGGGAAGCTTCCCATTTCTCAAATAGTCGACGTACTTGTTCCTCCAATCCCATGTTAGACTTGTTGAGTTGATCTTGGCATGGCCTTCTTCAATCACCGATTTGGATAGTTGCACAACAGCCCCGGGAGTATGTCATCTTCTTCGATGGACGACCCCAGGTTTGCGAGTGCATCAGCCTCGATGTTGTGTTCCCAAGGTACGTAGACCAGAGTCCATTTTTTGAAGCGATACAATGTCACGTGAAGCTTGTCTAAGTATCTTTGCATCCTATATTCCTAAGCTCCCATTTACTTGGTTCACTACCAGAAGGGATTCACATTTTTCTTCGATTACTTCTGCTCGTAGGCCTTTGGCCAGCTCGAGACCTGCAATCATAGCCTCATACTTGGTCTCGTTGTTAGTCAATTTCGAAGTTTTTATAGATTGTCTAATTATTCCTCTCGTAGGTGGTTTTAGAACTATGCCGAGTCCGGACCCTATCACGTTTGAGGCACCGTCAGTGAAGAGGGTCCATACCCCCAACGATGTGCCCATTTGTAGCAAGAGTTCTTTCTCTACCTAGGGCATGAGGACATGCGTAAAGTCGGCCATGAAGTCCACCAAAATTTGGGACTTGATAGCCGTTCGGGGTTGGTACTCGATACCGTACCCTCCGAGTTCAATGGCCCATTTGGCCATTCAGCTGATAATTCTGGCTTATGCAAGAAGTTTCAGAGAGGGTATGTTGTTAAAACACATATACGATGGCATTGAAAATAAGGTCTCAATTTCCGATATGCACTTATTAATGCAAGAGCTAATTTTTCTAAGTGTGGATACCTGGTTTCAGCATCTCATAGGGTCCGACTTATGTAATAGACAGGGAATTGCGTACCTTGTTCTTCTCGAACCAACATACCACTTACCGCTAGCTCGGACACGGCCAAATAAATTACAACATTTCGTCCGCCTTCAGGGTATGGAGCAGAGGTGGGATCGAGAGATACCGCTTTAATTCTTCTAAGGCATGTTAGAATTTTGGGGTCCACTCGAAGTTGTTTTTCTTCTAGAGTAGGGAGAAGAAGTGGTGACTCCGATTTGATGACCTCGAGATAAATCGGCCTAAGGCTGTTATCAACCCGACTAGCTATTGTAATGCTTTCACATTGTTTACCACGGTGATTTCCTCGATGGCCTTGATTTTTTGGGGATTGATCTCGATTCCCCGGTTCGATACCATGAAGCCCAAAAATTTTCCTGATTCGACTCCAAAGGCGCACTTCTGGAGGTTGAGCTTCATGTTGTATCTTCTAAGGATATCGAATGTTTCCTGCAAATGAGTCAAATGGTCCTCTGCGCGCAGGGACTTAACTAGCATGTCATTAATGTAAACTTCCATAGACTTACCTATTTGATGTTCGAACATCTTATTAACTAGGCGTTGATATGTGGCTCCAGCATTTTTTAGCCTGAAGGGCATTACATTATAATAATATGTACCATACTTCATGATGAACGAAGTCTTTTCCTGGTCCTCCAGGTTCATTTGGATTTGATTGTACCCAGAGTAGTCGTCGAGAAATGTAATAATTTTGTGGTCGGCGATGGCATCGATCAATCGATCGATGTTGGGCAATGGGAATGAATCCTTAGGGCATGCTTTATTCAGGTCTTTGTAATCTACGCACATTCTTAATTTATTTCCTTTTTTGGGGACTACTACTACTTTAGCTAATCATTGGGGATATTTCACCTTCCTAATGGATCCTATTTTAAAAAAAAATTTACCTCTTCTTTGATGAATGCATGTTTTACCTCAGACTGAGGCCTCCTTTTTTGCTTCATCGATTTGAACCTGGGGTCGACACTTAGTCGATGGGTGGTTACTTCCGGCGGGATCCCTATCATGTCTAAATGGGACCAACCGAATCAATCAATGTTATTAATAAGAAATCAAACGAGTTTTCTCCTAAGTTCGGGGATTAATCCCTTTCCCAGGTATACCTTTCGATCTGAAAGATGCTCGATCAAAACGGCCTGTTCAAGCTCTTCGACCGTCAACTTTGTTGCATCCGACTATTCGGGGGAAACAAAGGCTCGAGGAGTGATGAAGTTTTCTTCATCATCCTTGATCAACTGCTCACAGACCTCATGTCCCTCGGGGATCTGCTTGTCTTTTGACTTCTCCGAAGTGGAAGGTGTCGATGTTGGTGCCATGTCGTGTACCGCGAACATCTCCTTTGCTACATGTTGCTCTCCATACACCATTATTTGTTGGAAACTTCATCATTTGATGAAGAGTTGATGGCACTACCCTTATGTTATGTATCCACGGCCTCCCAAGTAAGCATTGTACCTGATGTCACCTTCGACATGAAACTTGGTATCCTGAATTGTGTCGGCCACGTTGACTTGGAGGATGATTTCCCCCCTCGTTGTCTCACTTTCTATGTTGAATCCATTGAGGACTTGAGAGGCGGGTACGATCTGATCGAGCAGTCCGATATGGTTCACTACCCTCGACCCGATTATATTGGCCGAGCTACCTGGATCCATGAGCACACATTTAATTTGAATTTTATTCAAAATAAAAGAAATTACCAGTGCATCATTATGAAACTGAGACAAGGCCCAACGTCTTCTTCACTGAATATAAGAGCGTCCTCAGGTACATAGCTCTGGGTTCGCTTTTCCGTTGCGATGGATACTTTTGTTCGTTTGAACACGGGTCTCTGCATGACGTCAACGTCTCCAATGATCATATGGATGATATGTTGCGATTCCTCCTATTCGTTTTTCCTGTTTGCCTCTCTTTCTCGAAATTGATTCTTTGCTCGATCGCTGAGGAATTCTCGAAGGTGCCCTTCGCTGATCAATTGGGCTACCTCCTCTCGAAGCTGTCTACAATCCTCGATCTTATGATTGTGAGTGCCGTGGTATTTGCACATTAAGTTGGGGTTCCTTTGGGAAGGATCTGACTGCACGGGCTTTGGCCACCTGGTATCTCTGATCTTGCCTATAGCTGATATGATGTCCGAGGCATCGAAGTTGAAGTTATATTCTAACAATCAGGGTGCCTCCATTAGTCTCGAATGCCTGTCAAACCCGGTCTTGCTCATAAATCCCCGGGAGTTCCGGCCTCGATCCATCCCTCAATCATTTCGAGGTATATCCCGTCTCGAAGTGTTTCTTCGATCTCTAATGTATGGGAGATCTCTCTCTGCTCGTCCTCGGCTCTCTTTCTAGATTTCTTGATTCCTTAGCAAATAGCCTGCTTGGATAAACTGAACTCGAGGGGGCTCCCAGTTGGTCGCCCTCGACCCTGATTTTGGATTGATACCTGTTGTGGACATCAGCCCAAGTTACGGCGGCATACTCGATCAAACTTTGCTTTAGCTTCTTCGAAGCTATCGAGCTTCGTTCATTCAAGCCCTGAGTGAAGGCCTGCACTGCCCACTCATCAGAGACTGATGGTAATTCCATTCGCTCCATCTGAAAGCGAGATACAAACTCCCTTAGCATCTCATTTTCTCTTTGTTTAATCTTGAAGAAATCGGACTTTCTTGTGGCGACCTTAATGGCCCCAGTATGCGCCTTCACAAAAGAGTCTTCCAACATGGAAAACGAGTCTATTGAGTTAGGGGGTAGGTTATGATACCACATCATGGCCCCCTTCAACAATGTTTCTTCAAATTTCTTCAACAAAACGGATGCAATCTCATCGTCTTTCAGGTCATTTCCTTTTATACCACAAGTATACGTGGTAATGTGCTCATTGGGATCTGTGGTCCCATTTTACTTAGGGATATCGGGCATTCTGAACTTCTTCGGAATGGGCTTCAGAGCCACGTTTGCTGGAAATGGTTTCTGCATGAACTTCTTCTAATCTACCCCCTTCAAAATTGGAGGTGCGCCCGGGATCTGATCGACCCTCGAGTTATAGGTTTCCACTTTTTTGTCGTTGGCCTATATCTTCTTTTTCCTGACTCAATCCTTTTAGTAAGGTCCTCGAGCATTTTCATAATAGTGGGGTCTGTTCCTGACCCATTGTTACTCGATATTTCTAGTGCTTGCTCAACTCGAGGAGCTATTTTTGGTCATGCTATGCTCGGGGTCTTCTGTTGACTTTGTAACCGAGCTATAGCCAATTGATGTGCTTGTAACATTTCGAAAATGACCTGTAGGCTGACTTCTCTTTCTTCTCGATCTTGTTTTCTTTGCGCTTCATGTTGGTTACCTCCACGCACGCTTCCGTCGGTATTGGTGTCTGTATCAACATACAAAGAATTGCATGAGCCTACAATGACAGGTATCTGTGCTGGTGCCACCCCAGGGTTTCGCAGTGGCAAACCGGCGACTAAGGCAGTTGTGTCATTTTCATGGAGCTCAAGACCGTTGTTTTCATGTGCATTTGTTGAGTTAGACATCTTTTGACCTGAAATCAAAGATTCTTGGACAAGAAAAAGTGTGAAAAATAACTTGTGTTTTCAGAAAACTAGCACCAAAACAATCACTATTATTTTTAGCCCCACGGCGGGCACCAAACTGTTTTCCTCGAAAATGGTTTTTACAATTATATTTAATTCATGGTTCTAAAAATATGTTATTTTTTCTAACACTAGTTAATTATTAGGAAGTAATAAGTGCAAGTAAAGAAAATGAGATAAGCAAACCAAAGTTGTCACGAAGCCGGGGACCTCGAGCTCAGTAATATCGGAGACCTCGAGGGTAGCCTTTGGCAGTTAATAATGGATAATAAATGAAGAATAATAAAGCTGTTGGACAAATTTGAGCACGTTAAGCGAGAAAAGTAGAGAATTTTCTATTGCAGTGAATATTCATCCCCCTTACAAAATGATATGGATCCCCTTTACATAGGAAGGGAGAATCCCAACATAGTACATGTCCAATTATGACAAAGAAATGCTATTGGTACAGCTGTATAACGGCTTAGTACGGACTTGTACTATCTTTTGTAGATCTAATCAGCTCTAACCACGTGTCTTTGGGATTTTTTCGCCTTTCCATGACGACCATTGATTTTTATACCGCCTCGAGGTATGTTGCGATGAGCTTGCGATATACTCTCTCGAGGGATGCACCTCGGGGTCGAACTTCAGATTTTTCTTTGAGCCTCTTGAGACCGGGCTTGAAATGCCATAGAGGCCTTAAAATTAGAATTCCCCGATTTTGACCGTATACAGTGTTATTACTCACTGAGCTAGTGACTCATTCCGTGCTAACTGTTTTTTACAGAGACACATGTTGACATGGGCGAGGATTTCATTCGCACTTGTTTGCGTGGGCGGAGATTTTAATTATTGTTATGGTGTTTTCTTTGAACTCTTAGAGTCTGTCCATAGTCATTCTTTTATTCTCTTGAGTATTCTTTTTTTATTATAGACTTATGTTGAGTATCGCTCATTCTTATCGAAGTTAGAGATAAAGTAGTATTTCTAGTTGTTAATGGGTGGACTATTAACGGTAGATGTTTGTTTTGGTTAATTGATAAAGTTATTGTTGTTTGAATTGATAGTAGGATGTTTGGTTGTTGATTTGAGACATGAAAATTTTTGGAATAGTCCAAAAACAGGGAAACTCTGTCCGACTTTCTATAAAATATCGATGAGGCTTACTTGGGGCACTTGCTCCTAAGTGCCAGTCATGATCCTAAATTGGGTCGTGACAAAGTTGGTATCAGAGCTTAGGCTTTATTTCCCAAGTCATGGAGAAATTTTTAGTAGAGTCATGTTCATGGGTATGTAGGCGTCCATACTTATGATCTTGAGGCTACTGAACATCTAAGATTGTTTTCCCTTCTTACATTCTTTGATCGTGCGTTGAGATAACTTGAGATTGGCTTTGGAGTATTTCTTTCGCAGATGTCTAGGACACGCACACCCTCATCTGCTGGACGTGGTACTACCCAGGGTAGAGGCCAAGTTGGGGTTCATCAAACAAGAAAACAGACTTCTCCTCAACCTGAAGTTGGGAACATGGGTCAACCATAATGTGCTATGCCAGATCAAGTACAAGGGCAGGGAGTTCAGGACACTCCACCACCAGTGCCAACTGTTGTACCCATTGTTGTCTTACCTGCAGACACAGTGGAAATGTTATTGAATGTGTTAGAGCCATTGGTGCCTACTCAAGGGGGAAGTTAAGCTCCTCAGGCTATTTTACAGACACAAGCACCTGCACAGACTCACACTTTCGGGAATAAGGAGGTATCCCTGCAAGAGTTCCTGAAATTGAAATCACCAAAATTCATAGGTTCCGATAATTTAGCAGATTCTCAAAGTTTCTTGGATGGGACACTCAAGGCATTACATGATCTTGGATATTCTAGTGAGAGAGTCGTGGAGCTTGCAGCATACAAACTAGAGGATATGGCCAACACATGGTATGAAACTGTATTGCTAGGAAGGCCAGCAGGAGCAGCACCACTGACATGGGACGAGTTCAGTAAGTTGTTCATGAATCATTTTATTCCCGACAACCTGATGCAAAAATATGCTAGAGACTTTGAGAGATTGGTTCAGACTCCATATATGCATGTGTCAACATACAACACCAAGTTTTGTAAGTTGACTAGATATGTTCCTTATTTAGTACCTATCGAATAAGCTCGAGTTCAGAGGTTTGTTGATGGATTGGTTGGTCATCTATACACTGTAGTAGCCCCATAGATGAAGACTTTATCCTATTCTACTGCAGTCGACCTTGCTATAAAGATTGATAACAAGGGACGTGATGACCGTACAGGTAGTGATTTACGTAAGAAGGCCAAGACATGAGGGTCTTTCAGTGGCGGTTTTAGAGAAAATCGAAGAGAAAGAAATAAGGGACAACAACAACAGGGTTCTCAAACAGGGACACACATGTCTTCACAGTCCACATACATACCACATTACAGATAGGGTACTAGGGGACCGTCAGCATCTGGACATCGTAATTCTCGCAGATATATGCCACTAATCCAGTCTGCATGACCTGTGGTAGATCACATTTGGTCCAGTGTCATATTCTAACTGGAGAATGCTTTTGGTGTGGCAACTTGGGACATCACTTTAGGGATTTCCCTCAGCCTCCAAGGAATTTCAACCAGGCTTATTTTCAGTCAGTTGCACCTACTCAGACTACTCGTAATACTTTAGGTGCTACAGATACAGTAAATAGAGGTCGAGGTGCTGGGGACTGTGCTACTGTGCATCAAGGACAAGGACAAGGGAACGTTGGTAGAGGCCAGGCAAGAGTTTTCTAATTTACTAGACTGGATGCTCATGCCTCGAATATTGTGGTCACAAGTATTCTTTTTGTCTGTTTATTTGATGCACTTGCATTGATTGATCCGGGATGTACTCACTCCTATGTGTCCTCGTACTTTTCTTTGAGGTTTAGTAGACAGCCTAAGCTATTCAATGATCATTTTCTAGTTGCTACGCCAATTCGAGAGTCTCTATTAGCTGAATACGTGTATAGTTCTTGTCAGATTCAGATTGGGGGTAGAGATACTCTAGCTGACCTTATTGTACTTGATATTATTGACTTTGACATGATGATGGGAATGGATTTGTTATCTTCTTTCTATGCTATTGTCGATTGTCATGCAAAGATAGTCAAGTTTGAGATATCAAACGAACCCAGTTTTGTTCTAAACGGGGGTCAGGTTCCAGAGACTTGCAAAGTTGTATATTTTTTAAAGGCTCAATGACTTCTGAAGAAAGGTTGGTTGGGTCTCTTGGCTATTGTAAATGACACAAGAAAGGAAACAGTTAGAATAGAAAATGTACTAGTAGTGAGAGAATTTTCTGATGTATTTCCTGAGGATTTACCAGAATAGATTTTGGTATTGATTTTCCACCTGACACACAGCCCATATCAATACCCCCAAATCGGATGGCACCAGCAGAGTTGAGGGAGCTAAAGCAACAGTTGCAGGATTTTTTAGATAAGGGTTTATCAAAAAGATGGATCCCTGAGAATATGCATTGACTACAGGCATTTGAACAAGATAACAAAACATAATAAATATCCTTTTCCTCGATACGGGCACTATGAGTTTCTTGTGATGCCTTTAAGACTGACTAATGCTCTAGCTGCATTCATGGATTTAATGAATAGGGTGTTCAAGCCGTTTCTGGATAGATTTGTAATAGTATTTATCGATGATATCCTGATATATTCTCGTAGCCAAGAAGAACACGAAAATTATTTGAGGACTGTGTTGCAGACATTGCAAGAACATCGACTTTATGCTAAGTTCTCAAAGTGTGAATTTTGGCTAGGCTCGGTGTCATTTCTAGGGCATGGTGTATCCAAAAATGAAATTATGGTAGATCCTAAGAAGATCGAAGTTGTGCAGAAATGGCCCAGACCTAATTTTCCTACAGAGATTCGCAGTTTTTAGGCTTAGCAGGCTATTACAGGCGTTTTGTGTAGGATTTCTCTAGAATACCAGTGCCACTAACTAAGCTAACACAGAAAAATGCAAAGTTTCAGTGGACGGAGGAATGTGAGTGAAGCTTTCAGAAACTCAAAACATGTTTGACAACTGCACCAATATTAGCCTTACCATCAGGTTCGGGAGGATTTACAGTATTCTTTGATGCCACGAGGGTAGGATAGGATGTGTTCTCATGCAAAATGGTCACGTTATATCTTATGCTTCGAGAAAATTGAAAAAGCACGAGAAAAACTACATGATTTGGAGATAGTTGTAGTGGTATTTGCTCTAAAAATTTGGATGCATTACCTATACGGCGAAACTTGTGAGATTTATACCGACCATAAAAGTCTGAAGTATATCTTTTAGCCGAGAGATCTGAATCTTCGGCAGCGTCGGTGGATTGAACTACTCAGGTACTATGATTGTTCTATTTTGTATCATCCTGGAAAAGTCAATGTGGTGGCTGATGCATTGAGCAGAAAATCTATGGAGAGTTTGGCACATATAGCTCCTACAAAGATACTTTTGGCCAAAGATATTCAGAGACTCAGAAGATACAGGTATCAGATTTAGTGTCGGAAATTTAGAGGCATTGTTGTCTTGTGCTCAAGCTAAGTCTTCATTAGTTGAGCGCATTAGGCCACTCAATATGAGGATGAGCGGTTATGAAAATACAGAGATGAGGCCTTAGCTGGTAAAAGTAAGGATATGATTGTTGAATGTGATGGTGTTCTTCGAATGGGTGACATGCTATGTGTCCCAGGCGTAGATAGGTTGAGGCATACTATTCTTAAAGAAGCTCACAACTCTCTATACACTATACATCCTGGATCCACAAAAATGTATCATGACCTAAAGCAACTCTATTGGTGGGAAGGTATGAAGAAAGATGTTGCTAACTTTGTTTCTAACTGTTTGACTTGTCAGAAGGTCAAGGCTGAGCATCAATGACCCACAGGACTGTTACAACAAATTTAGATTCCAGAGTGGAAATGGGAAAGAATTACTATGGATTTTATCACCGGTCTACCACGAAACCTTAGAGGTTATGACTCTGTATGGGTGATTGTACATCGATTGACAAAATCAGCACACTTTTTGCCAGTGAAGACTACATATAGTGGAGTAAGATATTCACAAATATTTATGAACGAAATTGTCCGACTTTACGAAGTTCAGATATCCATCATATCTGATATAGGATCACAATTTACCTCACACTTTTGGAAATATTTCCAAGAAGCATTGGATACACGAGTAGATATTAGTACTGCATTTCATCCACAGACAGACGGGCAGTCAAAACGTACTATATAGATCTTGGAGGATATGTTGAGAGCTAGTATTCTTGAGTTTGGAGGTAGTTGGGACGCTTATCTACCTTTAGATGAATTTGCTTACAACAATAGCTTCCAATCCAATATTCAAATGGCACCATACGAGGCATTGTATGATAGAAGATGTCGTTCTCCTATAGGATGGTTTGAAGCTAGCGAGACTAACTTATTGGGACCAGACTTAGTACAAGAAGTTGTGGACAAAGTCCAGTTGATCAGATAGAGATTGCTTATAGCTCAAAGTAGACAAAAATCTTATGCGGATAAGAGAAGAAGAGACTTAGTGTTTGCAATTGGAGACAAAGTGTTCCTACGAGTCTCGCTTATGAAAGGTGTAATGCAGTTTGGGAAAAGAGGCAAGTTGAGCCCCAGGTTTATAGGACCGTATGAGATACTAGACCGAGTGGGAGATGTGGCTTATCGCTTGGCACTTCCTCCTGAGTTGTCTTTTATTCATCCAGTTTTTCATGTCTCAATGCTAAGAAAATGTATATCAGACTCATCTCAGGTGCTTGAAGCACCTACTATATCGATTAATGAGAATTTGTCTTACGATGAGGAGTCGATGGTTATTGTTGATAGGCAAGTAAGAAAGATACGCTCAAAAAAATTTGTGTCCGTCAATGTTTTATGGAGAAATCATACCATTGAAGAATCTACTTGGGAAGTAGAAAAATATATGCGAACGAAGTATCCTCATCTGTATCAGTCTACAGGTACGTACTTGAGTTAAATTCGGGGACCGGATTTCATAAGGTGAGAAGAATGTAATATCTCCTATTAAATAATGAGTAGTTAAGGAATTTGCAAAAAAATAATAATATATACATATAATAAATAAATAAATAGCAATCAAATACTATAAGACAACAAAAAAAGGGTTAGGNGGAGATCGGGTTCTTGACATTTTGGACAAACTTCTTTTGAGGAAGAAGTTTAAAATAAAAGTCGCCACCTAACGATTTTTATGATGTGTTAGGGCACCTTGAGTAGTTAACTCATGAACTAGTTTGCATTACCAGAGATTGGGTAAGGGCTTGAAGTTATCCCAAGGGGAAGGTATTAGGCACCCCTCAGGATCCACAAGTGTGAGTCCCGGCCAAATGGTTTCGTGAATTTGTACAGATAGCAAATAACAAGTAAAGGATAAAAAAAGAGGGGATTTAAGTATCAAACATGCAGATGTTTGAAAATATAGCAAAGGAGGTTAGACTTTTGAAAAAAATGATTACGACCTAAGCATATAAAAGGTGTCCTAGGTTTATAATAATATGGATCATATCAATACAATACCCGGTAATCACTCCTCGAAGAGGGGCTACACATGGTATTAGCGCATCGGTCATCATATCCGTATTCTACCCTTCCCACCCCGTAAAGGTAATTAAAACGCGTGTTGGTCACGGGTTCTATTGTGTGCTATTACCCTTCCCACCTTATCAGTCCTGGAGGAGGTTAGGAATACTATCCTAAAGGGTAGGTACTAGGCAGGACACCTAGGTATAAAAGATAAAATGCTAAACGACAAAAAAAACAATTAGGACTGCAAATACAGGGAAACATATAGAGGCAAATATGAGCCTCATGAATTCCTCCACAAATTAATACACATAATTAGCACGACTCAAACACAAAGAAGTCTTTGAATTTCAGAACCTATGAAAGGATGTCTAAGTAAGAATACTACAGCAGGACAGTCTGATTACTGAGTTTCAAAAGAGGTCTTTTTACCAGTTTTAGACTATGAATTCTAATCTGTAATTAGCCAAACAATACAAAGAGACAGTTTTTCCAGTTTTAATAAGTTTAATACCTAAAGCTTGTCTAGGCATATTAAACCGCTCCAGTCACTGTTTAGACTTAGTCGTGGTAAAAGATGTGAGTATTTAAACTAATGTGAATGCAGTGTCCTACAAAACAAGATATCTAAATGCATATAGGGTGTAGAATGATGCAAACCTACGCATGCTTTTCTAAATGCACAAACGTTTTCAGAAATCAGAATCTATTATTTTTTTAGGGCGGAATTTACTTATTAACACATCCTTTGGCTAGAAACAGAACATACAAAGGCGTAATTATGGTTAAATTGCTAAACCTAACACAGGATTTCTAAACGTTCACAGCAGTATGTCCTTAACACATGAGTTGGCATGAGCATGCTGAGAATGAATTCCTAAGGCAACATGGTCTCTAATGCAAATATTGACGATTAATGTTTTTAACCTAAAACAGAATTTCTAGACATGGTGATCGTGTAGATGCAGAAACAGTAACATAACGACCATTTTTATAGTTATTTAACTACGAACAGGATTTCTAAGTGAGGCATGAGTATGGCAAAGATGCTGAAATAAACAAGCCTAGAACATGTTCTTTAATGCATGCATGGCGGGTATTCCTAAGCATGGTGACTATTTCACACATATACAAAATAAATCCTATAGCATGGTTTCTACCCGTAATTATACTAAGCATGCATAACCCCACCCATTTCACTATCCAGCCCCAGAATCGTCTTCTTTACAGTTATTACAGACCAGCATTGCACAAATTTCATAAGTTAATAAGGAAATTAAGAAGTTACCCTATAGGGAGCCTAACAAAAGCCTAAATCCTCAGATCATACAATGCCATATTCCATGACCCTTTGTAACCCAGGTGTGTCAGAGTTCCTAAGGATCTCAGAGGATCCTAGGAAGTGCTCACACCCAAGTACCCTAGCCAGGAATGAGTAAGTGCAGTGTGGAATGCTAGCCTTGTGTGTCAGAGTTCAATGGGTACTCAAATGGTCCCCAAGGCAGTGCTCACATGAAGGGGGCTAAACTTAGAACTAAGAGTAGTGAGATGTGCCTATAGTTTAAAAAGAGTTGAGTTTGAAAAGTAGCTTTTGAAATAACTGTTTTAAAAATAGCTTCTGAGAACAACATGAGAGTTTGTTTTATGAAAACTGGTTTGAAGAAGAGAGGAACAAGATAATCAGCAACTCAGAACATACATGGTTTAGGAAGAAAACACAAACATGGATAGGGGGAACTGGGGGACAAATAAGTCACATAGTAGAAGCAGACTTGCACACAAATAGTCCTCAGGATAGTGCTATAGGGTTTAAACAATCACAGCCTAGTTATCACAGAATGTTCATGCCAGGAATCTAACAGCATTAGATTGAGGGGGTGTCAAACAGAGTCACATATTAGGTCCAGGATTAGGATTTACATAATAACTAAGTATTAGGGGGTACATGCTTATAGTGTTGGAAGTCAGGCAGATTCATGATGGAAACATATAAGGAAAAGCAATAGACATGTTAGACTAAAGGGAAAGGGGAATCACATAGACAATAGACATGCTAAGCATAGAAGGAAAGAGAGGTCACATGGACAAAGCAAATACACTAGCTGCAAGGAAAACAGCAGAACCATAAGTAGAAGCATAAGAGAAATAACAGGAACCTTAATACAAGCAGAAACATATTGAGTTGGATGCTATAAACTTAAACTAGAAACATACCAGTTAAGAGTAAGAATAGAACAGCAAGGTGCAGAGAAGTAGAGCAATAAGACAGTGGTATGCAGAGCAATAGAGCATCAATAAGCTACTCAGTCTTGGCTTTCAACCGACTGAGTAGCCAGAGGAACAAGAGAGAATATGCAGTAAAGCAAGTGAGAGTTCAGAGCAATATGAGTGTTGTTTATGTGTATGTGTTCCTGTATCTATTGGTGTCTTATGCTAAAGAGAGTAGGGTATTTATAATTCTGAAAACGAGTAAAGAAAATAAGGTAAGGAGTAACTAGTCTAACATAATTATGGAAATAATAATCAATCAATATCAATTAAAGGTCTGGACTCCCTTTAATTAGGGAGTCAAGTTCAAACGGGACAATTAGAGCTAAATCAGGGAAAGGAATCAACTAGAGTGATTTTACTATAACAGGGGTAGTAAAATCATGGAGTATGTAATAAAGACCAAGTTCATAACACATAATTAAGGAAAGTATACACTAAAAAAAACTGATAGCATATTCATAAAGCAAAGCATGAGTTTAATTCTGAAAATTAGTCGAGGGAATCTCGAATGTAATTAAAATCACACGGAATCAAGTATAATCGAGGAAAGCATCCCACAATCAAGGAAACAATTCGAAAAATCAGTACAGAACATACAAAATCATAGGTTCGAGGAAAATATCATAATTATGCAAAGAGATACACAGAGTCAGTAGAGGGTATCAGATAAACAACCATTAAATTAATAATCAGACATATTAAACAATAATCAGCACCAGAGTTCAGAGAAACCCTAAGTGAGAGGAATAGTAGAGATTCAGAAACCCCAACCACGAATTAGAGTAAGAAGCATAGAGCACATAGAGAGTCCAGAAGAAACATACACATTGGCCAAATATAGCAAACATGACGAACTAAAACCCTAAAAATTGGGGTTTTCAGTAAGAAGCTTTGAATCAATCGTGTTAACAGAGAAAAGCATAGAATAACATTAAAGCAGAAGTAAAAGAAAATCGATTTTTTAAAAGGATTTGTGTAACTCTAGTTTTAAAATTGAAAGATCGTTTAAAGATGAAAGTTTTTNCTTCGTAATATTCTAGATCTAAAGTAGATCTAGAATAAATCGAAAGACATAGGGTTAGGGTTTTGTGGAACCCAGAGAAGTAGGAAGAACCTCAAAGACGGCACTGGCCTAAGCCAGAACAGGTTGTAATCCTTACTCAAATGGTTGGGGACACTAGAAAGTGGCATGGAACCATAGGAGATGAGTTGGACCGCTCCAGGTTCGCCTGAGAGCCCCATAATATCACTGGACCGGTGCAAAGTGGGTAGGTAACCAAGAGGTGGTGAAGAACTAGCTTCCGGTGAGAGAACCGGCCGGAGAAGGTGAACAGAACTCATCGGAGGAGAGAAGCCAAGGAAGATTCTAGAGAGAGCTAGAGAGTAACAAAGAGGGATAGAGAGAGACGGGGCTTGGGAATATGAGGGGTCGATTGGGGGGTTTGGTCGAGCTAATTATGGTAACTTGAATCTAGACCATTGATCTCATATAATCAACGGTTCAGATCAAGCATGGGGGTTGGGTCGGGTGCTTAGGACTTGGGCCTTGGGTTGTTAGGTCAATTTAGTTGGGCTGTGGGTTTGGGTAAATAAGACTGAAATTGGAGTTAAAAAATGGCTATAAGTTAAATACTCAATTAGAAGTAGATAAATATTTTACAAAAATGGCTAATAATTATAAAAAATGAAATTGTTGCATAATAGATTAAGCTAAAATGATTAATTAGTATTGGAAACATAAATGACTAATTATTGAGCAAAATTAACATAGAAATAAATAATTAGGCTATAATTGCAAAGTTATTGCAATTATAGTCAAATGGTGCCAATTCGGCTAGTTTGTGAAATAAATTTGGTCTTAATAAGATCAAAAATGATATATTAAATCACGAAATGTTTTGAAATTATTTGTAATACAATTTATTATCAATTATTAGAGATAAACCACTGGGTAAATTAATAAAAATGTGGGAAAATTAAAGAAAATAGCAATTGTTATAAAAACTGATTTTGAAGGTATATAGGCAAGTTTAAAATAATTTTGAGGAAAAATTGGGTATCAACAATACCTTTTTCTTTAAAAGATTTTGGACTAATTTAAATTACTCATAGCATGGGAAATATAATTCGGCGAATTGATGATAAAATATAAAAATCGGAGGATTGGGTATTCTAAATTAGTGATGGATTTAGCCTAAATGAGGCAATTAACACGAGATCGGTGTTGATGTGGTTATATATTGATTGAATAAGGTTGTACGGATTGTTCGAGGTGACGAGTTTGGTAATTCGCACGAGTACTGTGAGTAGTTATCTTACCGTATTTTGTGTTTTCATAACTTGCATGATTTACACATGATTTTTAATATCCATATGTTACCGATTATTTTGAGTTGCATATGCGACAAGTCTTTTACTCGATATGATATCGAAATAGTTATTTGAGATGATTACCGTTGTTTTAAATATTCTTGTGGTCACTAGATATGTTTTATTGTTACTTGAATTTACTGTTATCAAAATGAAATTACATGATTTGATAAGAACCGAAATTCCCTATATTGTTTTAAAATATTTTCCTATGAGTATATACAGATACAGAGACAAGTATAAATGGGAGTAGACTTTGAAAGATCCCGTAGCTAACGACTGGTTCATTAGACCTGGTGCACCTTATAATTACTGATTACCGTTATAGCCCTCGCTGGTGGGAAGGTAGAACTAGCATACTATCATGACCCCAAAATCCTAAGCCGGTCGTGATGGCGCCTATCATGAAACTAGGCTAGCCAACAATTACATACTGCCATAATATTATGTAATTTCCAAAAATACTCCGATCTTCACAAAATTTTCTTTCGCTTAAGCAGTCTAAAGCAACAAAATGAGTAAAACAGTTTATACCCAAAACCTGGAGTCAACCGTCATGAGCATCTACGAGTAGTACAAAATAACCCTACTGTCAAAATACATCAAGGCTCGAAATGAGGAACTAATTACACAACAAGAAATGGGAAAAAATATGTTGTGGACGTTGAACAGCTACCTCGAAGTCCCAACTCTGGCTCCACACGAAGGAAGGAAACTAGCACTCGGTACCAGCACCTGCACTCAGTAGGTACTTGCGCTCACTAAGGGGTGTGTACAGATTCCAGAAGGGATCCTTCAGCCCAAGTGCTAATATCAAGCCACCTCGTGGCATCTCATATCCTCACAATCAGGCCCTCGGCCTCACTCAGTCAGAAAATCCTAGTAAGCCACTCGGGCTATCAGTAAAACGGGGTACTCGACCCAAAACATCATTTTATAACTCAAAATAGTGTAAATAAGGCTAAGTTCGAAAACAGTTAAACATAATATGACTTAGTGTAAATCATGAGTCAACGCAGTGACGAAATAGCAGTAAAGCCCCCAAGGGGTCTAAACAAGTCGGCGCAAGGCCCCAAACATTACTTACAGCCCAAATATAGCAATAGTTTTAAAACACAATTTAGCATATGATTTAAAGTAAATACGCAACTCAATAGTTGTCGCGGAAAGGACCAAGTCTGAATCCAAAAGTCAGTGCACGCCACACACTCGTCATCCGGCATGTGCGCCACTCTAAAAATAGTGAGAAAATACAAAGTATGGGGTTTCATACCCTCAGGACAAGATTTATAGTCATTACTTACCTCAACCCGGCCCAAAATACTAATTCGCGATGCTCTTGCCTCTCGAGTCGGCTCTCCATTGCTCCGAATCTAATCAAAACCAGATTAACATCATCAATATACGCTAAAGGAACAAGGCCCAATTGAAAACAATCAATTTTAACCAAAATTCCTGCAATTGGCCAAACCCGAGCCCCGGGCCCACGTCTCAAAATTTGATAAAAATCACATCACAAGAATCCTTATCCTTTCCCGAATCTATACATATAAAATGCATCAAAATCCAACCATAATTGACCCCTAAATTCCTTAATTATAAGCCTCAATTTCCCAAGACCTAAATGCCCAATTTATGCCATTAAATCCACTAATTCCAAGCTTAATCCGTCAAATAACAACATAGAATCGAGTTTCTAGTCCGAGAAACTTACCTCCACAGAAGACCCTTGAAATCGTTCTTCAAATTGCTCCCAAAATTCTCAACCTGCATGCAAAAGTGATGAAAAATGCCAAAAATTCACGGAGGCAAGTATTTATACTTCCTGCCCAGTGAAACCGCACCTACGGCCCTTGCTTCGCACCTGCGGTCCGATGTGCGCACCTGCGGAATTCCACTAAATGCCCAAATCTCGCACCTGCGGTGAATCACCCGCACCTGCGGCTTCCTCCAACCTGACCCATTTTCACACCTACGCAAGCCACCCCGCACCTGCGGAGTCGCACCTGCGGCTAGCCTTCCACAGGTGTGGCCACACTAGATGCCTGGCACCAGCAGCTAACCTGCATTTTCCAATTTCAACCCCTCCGATGACTATCCGAAATCATCCCGAGCCCCTCGGGACCCCAACCAAAAACACAAAAAATTCCCATAACCTTATTCAAACTTAGTCGAGCCTTCAAAACACCCAAAACACCAAAATCGCATCGGATTCAAGCTTATGAACTTTTAGATTTCTAAATTCTGCCAATAATGCCGAAACTAACCAAAACACGTTCGAATGACCTGAAAATTTTCACACGTCCGAAATGACACTACGAACCTGTTCCAACTTTTGGAATTCCATTTCGACTCTGATAGCTAACTTTCCACTGCCGACCGAAAATCGCCAAAAACTCGACTTCGCCAATTCAAGCTTAATTCTACACCGGACATCAAAACCACATTCCGAACACACTCCTAAGTCCCAAATCACCTAAAAATCTATCCAAGCCATAAAATCTACATTCCGAGATCGTTTACCAATAAGTCAACTCCCAGTTGACTTTTCTAACTATTAAGCCAATTTAAGAGATTAACTGTCTCAGTTCTCACCACGACCACTCCGAACCCAAACCGAATGACCCAACACAACATAAATAGGCTAAGAAACATATGATAAAGTAGGTGAAAACGTTGCTAATCTCACGGAACAAGCGGCCGGGTCGTTACATCCTCTCCCTCTTAAACAAACGTTCGTCCTTGAACGGGTATACAAACGTACATGGGGTCTCAAATAAGTGAAGATATCTGCTCTGCATCTCCCGCTCGGTCTCCCAGGTGGCATCCTCCACCGGCTGTCCTCTCCACTGGACTTTCACTGAAACTATATCCTTAGACCTCAGCTTTCTGACCTGACGACCCAAAATAGCCACTGGCTCTACCTCATATGACATATCACTCTCGAGTTGAACCGTGCTAAAGTCAAAAACATGAGACGAGTCACCAGCATACTTCCGGAGCATCAAAACATGGAACACCGGATGAATACTTGATAAGCTGGGACGCAAGGCAAGTCTATAAGCCACCTCCCCAATCCTCTGAATCACCTCAAGTGGCCCAATGAACCGGGGACTCAGCTTTCCCCTCTTCCCGAACCTCATAACACCCTTCATGGGTGACACCTTCAGCAGTACCTTCTCCCCAACCATGAAAGACACATCTCGGACCTTCCGGTCCTCATAATTCTTCTGCCTAGACTGCACCGTGCGAAGTCGGTCCTGAATCAACTGCATCTTACCCAACGCATCCTGAACCAAGTCTGTGCCCAATACCCTAGCCTCGCCCAACTCAAACCAACCTATCGGATATCTGCACCTCCTACCATATAAATCCTCATACGGAGCCATCTGGATACTCGAATGATAACTATTATTATATGTAAACTCC
The DNA here is from genome assembly GCA_005239525.1 of Nicotiana knightiana. NCBI lineage: Eukaryota > Viridiplantae > Streptophyta > Magnoliopsida > Solanales > Solanaceae > Nicotiana > Nicotiana knightiana. Next base: position 74,192 of record ML371871.1, on the reverse strand, counting down.
ACGAGTGGCAGAAACTGGTCCCATGAACCCCCGAAATCAATGACACATGCACGCAACATGTCCCCCAGAATCTGAATAGTACGCTTTGACTGCCCGTCGGTCTGAGGATGAAACGTTGTGCTCAACTTAACCTGAGTACCTAACTTCCTCTGCACGGCCCTCCAAAACTGAGATGTGAATTGAGTACCTATATCGGAAATGATAAAAACTGGAACCCCATGCAATCGGACAATATCCCTAATATAAATCTCAGCTAACCTCTTCGAATAATAAGTAGTACCAATAGGAATGAACTGCACGGACTTGGCCAACTGATCCACAATAACCCATATAGCATCAAACCTCCTCAAAGTCCGTGGAAGCCCAACTACGAAGTACATGGTGATTCGCTCCCTCTTCCACTCTGAAATATCTAATCTGTGAAGCAATCCACCCGGTCTCTGGTGCTCATGCTTGACCTGCTGACAGTTGGGACACCGGGCCATGAACTCAACAATATCCCTCTTCATCCGCCTCCACCAATAATGTTGTCTCAGATTCTGATACATATTTACGGCATCCGGATAGATGGAATACCGCGAACTATAGGCCTCGGCTAGAATCAAATCTCGAAGTCCATCCACATTGGTCACGCAAATCCGTCCCGATATCCTCATGACCCCATCATCACCAATTACCACATCCCTGGCATCACCGCGACGAACCCTATCCTAAAGAATGAGCAAGTGTGGATCATCATACTAGTGTGCTCTAATCTGATCATAAAGAGAAGACCTAGAGGCTACACAAGCCAATACCCCCAGGGGCTCTGTTAGATCCAGCCTCACCAACTGACCTGCTAAAGCCTGAACATCAAGTGCTAAAGGTCGCTCTGCTATTGGAAGGTAGGATAGACTCCCCAAACTCTCTGCTCTGCGACTCAGGGCATCGGCCACTACATTGGCCTTCCCCTAATGATATAGAATGGTGAGGTCATAATCCTTGAGAAGCTCTAACCATCTCCTCTGACGCAAATTCAGATCCTTCTGCTTAAGCAGATGCTGCAAACTACGGTGATCAGTGAAAATCTCACAATGCACTCCATATAAATAATGACGCCAAATCTTCAAGGCGTGGACAATAGCTGCTAGCATAAGATCGTGCACTGGTAATTTTTCTCGTGTACCTTCAACTGTCTGGACGCGTAGGCAATCACCCTACCGTCCTGCATCAAAATCGCTCCAAGGACAACTCTCGAGGCGTCACAGTAAACTATATAAGAACCTGAACCCGTAGGCAAAACCAACACTGGAGTTGTAGTCAAAGCTAACTTGAGCTTCTGAAAGCTCTCCTCACACTCCTCAGTCCACCTGAACTGAGCACCCATCTGGGTTAGTCTGGTCATAGGTGCTGGAATGGATGAAAATCCCTCTACAAAACGGCGATAGTACCCTGCCAAACCAAGGAAATTGCAAATCTCGGTAGCTGATGACGGTCTAGGTCAGCTCTGCACCGCCTCTATATTCTTTGGATCAACCTGAATACCCTCACTGGAAACCACGTGCCCCAAGAACGCTACTGAATCAAGCCAGAACTCACACTTGAAAAATTTTGCATACAACTTCTTCTCCCTCAAGGTCTGAAGCACAGCTCTCAAATACTGCTCATGATCCTCCTGAGATCGGGAATACACCAAGATATCGTAAATAAACACGATGAAAAAAGAATCCAGATAAGGCTGTAATACACTGTGCATCAAGTGCATAAAGGCTGTTAGGGCATTCGTCTACCCGAATGACATAACCAGAAACTCATAATGACCATATCTAGTCTTGAAGACCGTCTTCAGGATGTCTGGCCCCCGAATCGTCAACTGATGATAGCCAGAACGCAAGTCAATCTTGGAAAATACCCTAGCACCCTGCAACTGATCAAACAAGCCATCTATACGAGGCAAGGGATACCGGTTCTTCACTGTAACCCTGTTTAGCTACCGATAATCAATGCATAGAACCATCCTTCTTATTCACAAACAACACCGGTGCACCCCAAGGTGACACACTAGGTCGAATGAACCCCTTATCTAGGAGTTCCTGAAGTTGCTTCTTTAATTCCCTCAGCTCCGCCGGTGCCATACGATAAGGTGGAATATAAATAGGTTGAGTGCCTGGCACTAGGTCAATACCAAAAGCAATGTGCCTGTCAGGTAGCATGCCTGGCAGGTCTGCAAGAAACACGTCTGTAAAGTCACGGACCACATGAACCGAATCAATAGCGGGAGCCTCACCACTGACATCACTCACAAAATCAAAATACGATAAACACCCCTTTTCAACCATACGCTGAGCCTTCAGATAAGAAATCACCCTACTAGGCACATACTCAGAAGAATCTCTCTACTCAACCCTCGGAAATCCTGGCATAGCTAAGGTCACGGTCTTAGCGCGACAATCAAGAACAACATGATACGGAGATAGCCAATCCATGCCTAATATCACATCAAAATCAACCATGCTAAGTAACAATAGGTCCACTCGGGTCTCTAGACCCCAATAAATATCACACATGACCGATGCACGCGGTCCACAACAATAGTATCGCCCATCGGAGTCGACACATGAACCGATGTAACTAGAGACTCACGGGGCATATCTAGAAAATGGGCAAAATATGATGAAACATAGGAATATGTAGAACCAGGGTCAAATAAAGCCAAAGCATCTCGGCGACAGACTGAGACAATACATGTGATCATTGCATCATAGGCCATAACATCTGGCCTGGCTGGAAGTGCATAGATATGAGCCTGGCCCCCACCTACACGGCCTCCCCTTCTAGGGCATCCCCTGGCGGTCTGGCCCCCACATCTAGTTGTCTGGACGGGTGGTGAAGTAACTGGAGCCGAAGTCGAGGGCTGGCCCCTCTGCTGAGAAGAACCACCAAAACGACGGGGACACTGCCTCCACATGTGCCCAAACTCTTCGCACTCAAAACAACTCCCTGGAGCTGGAGACGAGGACTGATAGAAACCCCTGGCGCCAGAATGGCCACTAGAAGAATCATGCATCGAGGAACTCTGAACTGGTGGTGCTCGAGCTGCACTCTGGGCTAGGAGGGCACTGAATGAAGAACAACTCGGCTGAGAACTGCGAGGACCCTGCCTCGAAGATGCACCACTATAGGCTGGGCGGACTGACTGAGGAGGCCTGAATGAACGGCCTCTACCATACTGAAACTGCCACCTGGAAGGAGCACCACTAGAACCACCCGATCCATGAGGCCTCTTAGCCTCCCTCTCCTCCCGCTCCTGGAGGCGAACCGACTCAATATCTCGAGCAATATCAACAACCTGCTCAAAGGTAGCACCCGATACCCTCTCCCGAGTCATAAGAAAGTAGAGCTAATAAGTGAGGCCATCCACGAAACTCCTAATACTCTCCCTATCGGTAGGAACCAACTCAGTGGCGTGAGGAGCCAACTTTGAAAACCGCATCTCATACTGTGTCATTGACAGCTCCCACTGATGCAGCTGCTCAAACTTCCTGCGGTGCTCCTCCCTTTGAGACTAGGGTACATACTTCTCCAAGAAGATAGTGGAGAACTGCTGCCAGGTGAGGGGTGCTGAACCAACAAGCCTACGCTCTCGAAGGACTCCCACCAAGTAAAAGCAGCCCCAGAAAATTGAAAAGTAGCAAACGAGACCCACTAGTCTCCAGAATCCCGGCAGTACGAAGCATCCTCTGACACTTATCCAGAAAGGCCTGGGCATCCTCGCCCTCAACACCACTGAACGTCGGAGGTTGAAGTCTACTAAATCTCTCCAGCCTACGCTGTTCATCATCTGGCATAGCTGGAACCACAAAGTCCTGAACTAGAGCAACCCGCTGGGCTGGATTCGTCCCCGGTTTCTGAAGGCCCTGAGTACCCTGCTCAGGTGTCCGAGAAGATGGAGTCTGACTGCCTCCCCCAGCCTGAGAAGTAGCAGCAGTAGAAGACGCAGCAACTGCCTGAGCAAGGGTGGTACACACAGTCAAGATCAGAGCCTAGGTCTCTTGAAGACCCAGAATAACAATAAGCATTGCCAGTGCCTGAGCCAGTCCCGCTGGAGCATCTGCGGCGGGGACCTGATCCTGAATGGTAGGTGGACCCTCTGGTACTGCCCCGGCCACTACACGGGCTGGTCCCCTACCTCTACCACGGCCTCAATCGCGGCCTCGACCTCTTACTGGTCTAATTGGTGGCTGGTCACCCTGATCGGTAGCGTGAGTCCTCGCCATCTATGAGAGAATGAAACAACAAAAGTTTAGATTTCCAGAATCAACAAAATGTCACGACAGAATTCAAGAAAAAAATGAGATTGTTCCTAAGGGTTCTGCAGCCTCTCGAAGTTAAGTACAGACGTCTCTGTACCGATCCGCAATAATCTACTAAACCTGCTCATGACTATTGAGTCCTATGTAACCTAGGCTCTGATACCAACTTGTCCCGACCCCAAAATCCTAAGCCGGTCATGATGGCGCCTATCATGGAACTACACTAGCCAACAATTACATACTGCCATAATATTACATAATTTCCAAAACTACTCTGATCTTCACAAAAATTTCTTTCGCTTAAGCAGTCTAAAGCAACAAAATGAGTAAAACAGTTTATACACTACCCCAAAACCTGGAGTCAACCGTCATGAGCATCTACGAGTAGTACAAAATAACCCTACTGTCAAAATACATCAAGGCTCGGAACGAGGAACTAATTACACAACAAGAAATGGGAAAAGGAATGTTGTGGACGCTGAAAAGCTACCTCGAAGTCCCAACTCCGGCTCCATACGAAAGAAGGAAACTAGCGCTCGGTACCAGCACCTGCACTCAGTAGGTACATGTGCTCACTGAGGGTGTGTACAGACTCCGGAGGGGCTCCTTCAGCCCAAGCGCTAATATCAAGCCACCTCGTGACATCTCATATCCTCAAAATCAGGCCCACGACCTCACTCAGTCAAAAACTCTCAGTAAGCCACTCGGGATATCAGTAAAACGAGGTACTCGACCCAAAACATCATTTTATAACTCAAAATAGTGTAAATAAGTCTGAGTTCGAAAATAGTTAAAAATAATATGACTGAGTGTAAATCATGAGTCAACGCAGTGAGGAAAAATCAGTAAAAAACCCCAAGGGGTCTAAACAAGTCGGCGCAAGGCCCCAAACATGGCTTACAACCAAATATAGCAATAGTTTAAAACACAATTTAGCATATGATTTAAAGTAAATGCGCAACTCAATAGTTGCCACGGAAAGGACCAAGTCTGAATCCAAAAGTCAGTTCACGCCACACACTCGTCATATGGCATGTGCGCCACTCTAAAAATATTGAGAAAATACGAAGTCTGGGGTTTCATACCCTCAGGGCAAGATTTATAGTCATTACTTACCTCAACCCAGCCCAAAGTACTAATTCGCGATGCTCTTGTCTCTCGAATCGGCTCCTGATTGCTTCAAATCTAACCAAAACCAGATTAACATCATCAATATACGCTAATGAAACAAGGCTTAATAAACTATCAATTTTAACCAAGATTCCTGAAATTGGCCAAACCCGATCCCCAAGCCCACTTCTTGGAATTCGATAAAAATCGCATCACAAGAATCCTTATCCTTTCCCGAATCTACACATATAAAATGCATCAAAATCCAACCACAATTGACCCCTAAATTCCTTAATTATAAGTCTCAATTTCCCGAGGCCTAAACCCCAAATTTATGCCATTAAATCCACTAATTCCAAGCCTAATCCGTCAAATAACAACATGGAATCGAGTTTCTTGTCCGAGAAACTTACCTCCACAGAAGACCCTCGGAATCCTTCTTCAAATTGCTCCCAAAATTCTCAACCCGCATGCAAAAGTGATGAAAAATGCCAAATATTCGCGGAGGCAAGTATTTATACTTCCTGCCCAGTGAAACCGCACCTGCGGCCCTTGCTTCGCAACTGCAGTCCCAGGTGTGCACCTATGGAATTCCACTAAATGCCCAAATCTCGCATCTGCGGTGAATCACCCGCACCTGAAGCTCCGCAGGTGCGACCCATGACTCGCACCTACGGTGAATCACCCGCACTTGACCCTTTTTCTCACCTGCGCAAGCCACCCCGCACCTGCGGAGTCGCACCTGCGGCTACCCTTCCGCAGGTGCGGCCACACCAGATGCCTGGCACCAGCAGCTAACCTGCATTTTCCAACTTCAATCCCTCCGATGACTATCCGAAATCATCCCGAGCCCCTCGGGACCCCAACCAAAAATACAAAAGAGTCCTATAACCTTATTCAAACTTAGTCGGGCCAACGCCAAAACACCAAAATCACATCGGATTCAAGCTTATGAACTTTGAGATTTCTGAATGCCGCCAATGATGCCAAAACCAACCAAAAACACGTCAGAATGACCTGAAAATTTGTACATAAATCACCTAACGAATCTATCCGAGCCATAAAATCTACATTCCGAGGTCGTTTACAAATAAGTCAACTCCCAATTGACTTTTCCAACTATTAAGCCAATTTAAGAGACTAAGTGTCTCAATTCTCACCACAACCAATTCGAACCCGAACCAACTGACTCAACACAACAAAAATAGGCTAAGCAACATATGATAAAGCAGAAACAGGGAAAAATGGGGCTAATCTCACGGAACGACCGGCCGGGTCGTTACACATACCATTACCGATTTCCCTCGAGTAGGGACTGTTATATTTGACTTATTGGGAAGAAGTCCACAGTTATATCGATTACATGATCCGTTCATTGAAACCTCCCAAATGTGAATATTGATATTATACAGTGATTACCGAGCTTATTAATGAATTGTTAATTGTATTATACTACAAGAAAAATCTGATGAGACTGAAAATTATTTATTATTTCTGAAAGTGCATTTTTATGATATTTTCTGTTTAATATACTAGCATGATTTCTGACTTGTCCCCAATAAAAATGGTTGTGGTTAAGTGTTATTATTCACTAAGCTAGCGACTCATTCCCCGCTAATTTTTTTTTACAGAGACACCAGCCGACACGGGTGAGGATTTCGTTAATTAGAGCGCACAAGTTGATAGTTCTTGGTGAGCCTCGCACTTGTTCGCGTGGGCGGAGATTTTAATTATTGTTATGGTCTTTTCTTTGAAATCTTAGAGTCGCTCCATATTCATTCTTTTAGTGTCTCGAGTATTCTTTTGTTATTATAGACTTATGTTGAGCATCACTCATTCTTATCAAAGTTGGAGATAAAGTAGTATTTCTAGTTGTTAGTGGGTGGACTATTAATCGTAGATGTCTGTTTTGGTTAATTGATAAAGTTATTATCGTTTGAATTGATATTAGGATGTTTGGTTGTTGATTTGAGACAGAGAAATTTTTGGGATAGTCCAAAAACTGAGGAAACTCTGTCCGATTTTCTATAAAATATCGATGAGGGCTTACTTGGGGGAACTTTCTCCTAAGTGACGGTGTCACGACCCCAAATCTAAACTAGTCGTGATGGCGCCTATCATGGGACTAGGCCAGCCAAATTAAAACTCAAAACGTAAAGAATATTTCATTTATATCATTATTAAACGGATAATCCATAAAGGTTTCATTTAATAATTTTTAAACAGGTACATCTATATTGAAGTTAAATACAACCCCCAAGATCTCAGAGTCACTGGTCATGAGCATATACAGAAAATATACAACTCTGGAAGATAAACTCTATAATAGTAAGCAGGAGAGAGCAGGGTTGCGGACGCGTGCAACTACCTCGCAAAATCTCCGAGAAGTCTCTGGAACAGATACACAGCTCACTCTGCCCTAGCACCTAGATCTGTACACAAGGTGCAGGGAGTAATGTGAGTACGCCAACTCAGTAGTAATGAAAATGAATCAGGTCTGAGCAGTAAGAAACACATAAAGTCAAATCATCATTTCACAATAAGCACAGTCTTTCTTTCCAACAATGAATAAGTTAAATCATCACGCTTAAAAAGCCAATGTCAGTAAAACTCCTTTGAAAAGTGTAATTTCCAATAATTTCATAAAAATGTCCAAGAAGTTCAGTGTAAAAATGAAATGAATC
>ML371871.1:36357-65308 GCA_005239525.1 Nicotiana knightiana | reverse complement strand
ACCTCACAGTCACTCATACCTCCCAATCACTCGTCACTCGGCACTCGGCACTCGTCACTTGGCACTCGCACTCAGTAGGTACCTGCGCTCACTAGGGGTGTGTACAGACTCCAGAGGGGCTCATTCAGCCCAAGCGCTAATATCAAGCCACCTCGTGGCATATCATATCCTCACAATCAGTCCCTCGGCCTTACTTAGTTAGAAACTCTCAAAAAGCCACTCAGGCTGTCAGTAAAACGGGTACTCGACCCAAAAACATCATTTTAGATCTCAAAATAGTGTAAATAAGGCTGAGTTTCGAAATCAGTTAAACATAACATGATAGAGTGTAAATCATAGGTCAACACAGTGAGGAATAGCAGTAAAAGCCCCCAAGGGGTCTAAACAGGTCGGCACTAGGCCCCAAACATGGCGTACAACCCAAATATAACAATAGTCTGAAAATATGATTTAACATATAATTTAAAAGTAAATATGCAACTCAAATAGTTTCCACGGGAAGGGCCAAGTCCAAATCCCCAATCAGTGCACGCCACACACTCATCATCCAGCATGTGCGCGACTCCAAAATTAGTGAGAAAATACAAAGTCCGGGGTTTCATACCCTCGGGACAAGATTTACAGTCATTACTTACCTCAAAACCGGCTAAAATCCTAGCCCACAGTGCCCTTGCCTCTAGACTCGGCCTCCGAATGCTCCGAATCTGCCAAAAATCATATTCATATCATTATTATATGCCAAGGAACGAAACCCATTCGAAATTTATCAAAATTACCCAAAAATCCCGAAATTGGCCAAACCCGACCCCGGGCCCATATCTCGGAATCCGATAAAATTTACATCACAAGAATCCTCATTCTTTCCCCAGTCTATACACATAAAATGCATCGAAATCCAACCACAAATGAACCCTCAATTACTCAATTAAAGTCTCCAATTATCCAAGCCCTAACCCCCAATTTACACACTGATTTTCCATTTAATTTCACCCTATTTCAGTCCAAAAATCACATAGAAACGAGTTTTAGGTTCAAATATCTTACCTCAACAAAGTCCTCTTGATTTCCTCCTTCAAAACCCTCTCCAAAGCTTCAAACTCGCATGAAAATGGTGAAAGAAAGACCAAAATTCGCTAAGGACCCTTTGTATATGATCTGCCCAGGGATTTCCGAACCTGCGGCCAATTGCTCGCACTTGCGGTCCCAGGTGCGCACCTGCGCATCCAACTTAAAGTATCATTTTTCGCACCTGCGACTTCTTCTTCGCACCTGCGACTCCGCAGGTGCGACCCAAGTCCCGCACCTGCGACCTCCTTCAACCTGCCAAAAATCTTCACCTGCGCATGCCTCTCCGCACCTGCGGCGTTGCACCTGCGGCCACCCTTCCGCAGGTGCGGCCACGCCAGAAACATTCAACCAACAGTTTTTCTGCTACAAAATTCCCAACTTCAACCTTACGATGACTATCCAAAAACACTCTGAGCCCCTCGGGGCTTCAACCAAAAGTACCAACAAGTCATAAATGATCACCCAGACTTAGTCGAACCCTCGGAACACCCAAAATAACATCGAAACACCAATTTAACTCATGATTCAAGCCTAAGAATCCTAAAATATCCGATAATCGCCAACGATGCCGAAACTAACCAAAACACATCCGATTAACTTTAAAATTTGCACACACATCCAAAATGACACTACGAACCTGCTCCAACTTCCGGAATTCCATTCCGACCCTGATAGCCATATTGTTCCATTGCCGACTGGAAATCGCCAAAAATTAACTTTCGCAAATTGAAGCCTAATTCTACATCGGACATCAAAATCACATTTCGAACACACTCCTAAGTCCCAAATCATCTGACGAATCTATCCGAACCATAAAATCCACATTCCGAGGCCGTTTACCAATAAGTCAACTTCCGGTTGACTTTTCCAACTATTGAACCAAGTTAAGAGACTAAGTGTCTCATTTCTCTCCAAAAATTGCTCCAAACCCGACATAATGAAGTTGAAGAATATATAATGAAGCAGAAACGGGGGAAACGGGGCTATTACTCTCTGAACGACCGACCGAGTCGTTACATCCTCCCCCACTTAAACATACGTTCGTCCTCGAACATGCCAAGAGTTGTTCTCCAACTCCATCAAACTGTCGCGTAGCCTACCATGCACATACTCGGGGATGATCTCACGTCACCCTATCCCATATAGGTCCAATAGCACAACACAGTTGAAATTTCGAAATCCAATCCTGACCCATAAACCTTAGAACCAAATTCCCACCTCTGAAATAATTTACAAGATCAAAATTCCATAACTATAAACTGAACAAGTCTAAAAACGATGTATCAAGCCATATATGTAACCCAAGATGTAATCGAACGCGTCTGAATCACGTTTAACATTTCGAATCACAATCAAACTTTGTACACAAGTCCCAATCAACAAAACGAATAAATACGAGATTTCAAAACCATAATAGGAGTCTGATAGCACCAAAGTCAACTCCGGTCAAACCTATGAACTTTCCAAACCTTCAAATTGCTAACTTTCGGCAAATAACACCAAGCCATCTAGTACATCAAAATTCAAATATAAACATATAGTCAAGTCCAAAATTTCCATACGAAGCTATTGAAACCAACAAATCCTGATTCCGGGGTCGTTTACTTAAAAGTCAAACCTTGGTCAATTTTTCCAATTTAAAGCTTCCAAATTGAGAATTACTCTATTAACTCAATTCCAAACTACTCGAAAATAAAAACCAACCATACATGCAAGTCATAATACGCCATAAGAAGCCGCTCGAATTCTCAAATCATAGAACGAAATGTTAGAACTCAAAACGACTGGTCTGATCATTACGCACTGATGTATCATCTATGTCAGGCAAGTGAGCGTCAAGCAGATTGGAGGTGTTTATAATATCAATTTCAAACAAGTTCAACTGTTCACTTGAAAATTCGTGGAGTAAAGGGCCGGAATTTAAATTAGTATAAGAACAAGTATTTATTAGACTATTCTACCTTGTTAAAAAGCTAAATAAATATGTACTAACCAATAAAATGCAGAGCAGATAAAAATAAATTTGAAACAACAAAGAAAAAAATAATAAGAAGGAGAAAACGTGTAGTCCAACGAAGAAGTCTCCCCACCGCAGAAGGTCAGGAACAGCATATTCCCGCCCAATAAAACGCCTCTGTTTCCTTCATATTTTGCTTCCCCTCAACCATTCTTTCTGATTCTGTCTGATATCAATTCGTTACATCATCGCCTCTTTCGTCCTTCCGATCGTCGAGCTCATAAAGGCCTAAAATATTAATTACTAACCCATTGAAACAAAAGGCAATTTTCTCAATCGGTGTGAACAGACCAATCGATCCATTGTTTAAATACTAAAGAGAAGAAAAAAAATGGGAGCATGTGCAAGCAAGCCTAAGGTCTTGGAAGGTACTGCTCTGGCGCCGGAAGTGGCCTCCAACGGTAATGTAGCAGATGTGGCGGTGGAAGAAGGAATTGTGGGTGATGATAAACGCCGGTCTCTCTGTAATTTGTTCAATGAGGTATTCATATTTTACGGTGGCTCTCTCTATTTCTCTGTTTAAATTTATGCGTGTATATATATATATATATTATAAAAATATAAATACAATGTCGGTTTACAAAAATATCCTTATAATATTAAACATAATAACTCACAATAAAATGAAATAACCGGAATTCTAGATATTACCCTTATAATCCTATTAGTTTTAGGACATAATACTACACGTTAGGAATTTTACATGATTACCCTATTAGTATAATTAATTTCCGGTTGTCTAATTTATATAAAATTGAACAAGTAAACATCGTGTCATGTAATCCTATTACTTTTAGGATGTACTTTTTAAAAAATCGTATTACTAATTTAATTCGAAAACGTATTATAATGTCTTATTAGTAATTTAATTTGAGAATGTATTATATTGTCTAAATCCATTTATAAAAAGGAGAGCATGTATTATTATAAAAGCATTAATACATTATTAATATACCAAAATAGCCTAAAATATTAAGCGGGAGAACTCATCCGGAAAGGACAATAATATATTTTTTTGACTACAATATCTTCTTTGTTAATTTCTAATATTTAAGATTTTAAAATTAATAAAAGTTTTTTTCTATTTAATTCTTACTAAAAATATGTGGGAAAGTTTTATAAAATGGCATTGGCAATACATTATCACTCCATAATGTCCTATACAAAAAAATAAAGTAATATTAAATTGACCGCATAAAAATTGGAATTGAGAAAAAAATACCCCACGATAATATATTTTTATATTATATTTGAACTATTTTCCTACTCAAATAATATTTTTTAAATTAATTTTTCCTGTAATATTGAAAATATCCAATTATTAAACAACTACTAAGAAAATTTTTAAGATGTGTAAGAAAGAGGGGGGGAAATGGTTGGTAAGAGTCCGTACCACTAATGATTCTACAAATATAAAGATTTAAAAGTGAATTGTCATACTAATCTTTTACTCTTTGAAAATAAAATTTACAGTATAAAATTATAATTAAAATTAAATATTCAAAATAAGAGATAAACTAATATTAAGATCTGAGTCAACATAAAATAAATTATTTTTATGTTAAAATTAAATAATTAAATCTCTTTATTAATTATTTAGCAAGAGAATCCAATTTAATTATTTTTAACATACAAATTTTATTCAAGTTAAAAAAAAAATCTTAGGATACATAAATTTATTCCATAGAAAGAGCGTTAGAACACAAAGTAAAAAGGTTAGCATATTATTAAGAATCAAAATGTTATACAAGTGTGAGGAAACACAATCAAAGCTAAATCATAATCAAGAAGAAGCTTTCAAGACTATGTTATAAAGAGTCGACTCTGGTATAACATGATTATTATTTGTAGATGCCTCCGGAGGAATCGAAATAATTTTTCTATGTCATACATACTTGCAAATATCACATCAAGAGGTATGACACTGTTAGCAATAATAGCAAGTGGTGTACCGACAACGATTTTATTGTGAGGCCACTCACTTTAGATTTGATATATGTCTTCAAACAACTTAAATAACCAACACAAATATATCAAAGCAGAATAATAGTGCTAAATTTATAAGGAAAGCAAAATTGATAATATGAGATGACGCACTTATAGCAAAGTATCAAACAATCGAAATAATTGCCCAGAGTTCTTATTAATGAATCATTTGGTGGAAAAATAATGATTTGGGAGGTGATTTCCTTCAAGTACTATCAATAGTTCCAAAATCGACAAAAGCAGCGACTATAAAAGCTAGCTTGTCAAAATTATACTTCTTGACTCAAATGAAAAATATTCAATTGAAAAAAAATATAAAGTTTAGAACAGATCCAGTATTCAGTACTTTCCTGCTTTATGTCGGAAACGAATAAGAGTATCCAATAAAAGATGATTTGATTTTTTCTGAACACTTAGTTATCAATCTCAATGGTAATAGTAGTCCATTTAATAAGAGAACTGTTTATATCATTAGATTAAAATGCAATTTGTGCAAATCACATGACAACATTAAAAAGATATCTTAGCTAGCAGAAATAAATATGTTGATAGACATAATAAAAGATTGATTGCAAAATTTTATAATAAAAATAAAATATTTTTTAGTTTTTGGCTCAGGAGAAAATGATACTAATAATTACTACCAAAAAGAATACTTAAATACTTTAATACTAAATGACCTTCTACTATACATGTTTGTTGTCAAGTTTAATATTTCTTACGTATGTTAGTGTCAGCGTATATTAATAGACTAAGTTAAAATTGATCTTCCATTGTATGTAGGTTAATTTTGAAAAAAATATGCCCGTCATGCTACTGAAAAACTTATATACGTCGACTAGCTTATGTAATAGCACATAAATGGTATATAGAAGTTTTGACAATATTGTCATACATGCAAAAATTATGATACTGGTCAATGTGCGTCTAAGTATATTCTTATCCCTGAATTCAACTTTCATCTTCCGAAACTATAGAATATCCTTTTTAATTTGTGCAAAATAACTTTTAGTATGTTTATGTTTTGATAATATAACAAATAAAGCACAAGGACAAACATCCTAAATATTGGACTATATTTACCACAATATATTTTCTTGCACGAACAACTGTATGTGGCACTTTCAAGAGAGATATCAAGATCGACAACAAGAGTTTATGTTAAGGCAGAACAACCAAAGTATTAGGAGGAAACATACACAAAAAAATATCATCCACAAAGAAGTATTCGTTAAGATATCATCACATTGAATACTTTTAAACTATGATGCATAATTATCTAACTAACATGACAGAATTGATCATTTGTGCAAGTTTTGATGATCTCCTTTATTTTAAATTCATATTATGCTAATGTAATAATTTTTTCCAGCGTTTAGATGATTGTTGTATTATTATACATTAAATTTCTCTCATTAATTAAATTTTTTTATTTTTTTATATAAATAAATATTTAAATCCTCACGTGCTATTATTAACGTGCAACGTTCATAGATACTAGTATATATATATATATATTTGCATCTCGCTAAATCCTGATATTAATTCGCCGATGCAGAGTGAAGAAGGGAAAGACTCAGAAGAGACATCTACCACACAAGCTTCTGAACCATGGGAACCCCAGACAGTAGAAGTTGCGACGGTACTTGATGCCCATATAACGACTGACACAACAAAAGCAGCAGAAGTAGAGGTAGCAAAGACAGAGCCCCCAGATGCTAAAACATCGGTTGAAAAGGCAACAGAAGAAGTAAAATCAGAAACCGAGACTCCCTCAGAGGATAAAGTAAAATCAGAAGCAGAGACTCCCTCGGAGAAGAAAGTGGAGGAAGAAAAATTAGAAACAGAGACGAAAATTGAGCAAGTAAAATCAGAAACAGAAGCTTTTGCAGAGAAGAAAGAAGAGGAAGTGAAAGAAGCAGTGGAGACTCAAGCAGAGAAGAAAGTAGAAGAAGATCCCGTAACAGAGGCAACAAAACCTGAAGCTCTAGTAGAGAACAAAACAGAAGAGAAGCCAGCTACGGAGGCAAAGAAACCTGTCATTGAAGAAAAGAAGTCAGGCAAATTTTGGTGGGACAAGTAAATCATAAAGCAAATGTTACTTGAAGGGTTGCGTGTGTGATTAATTCAGATGGTAATTGGTATGTCACTGATTTCATGTTGAACAAGTTGTTTATGAGCAAAATTTAATATTTCATTGTTTAATATTATCATTCTTGTTATGATCAATAAAAAAAGAAGAACAAATATTGTAGAGAAAGAGAGAGAGGAAATTCTTATTGAATTTTGGGATGATTTACAATGGGGTAAGACCTCTCTATTTATAGGGGGAAAATGACTTAGCCACAAAGTAGAACTCTCTAAAAGATAGCCATTCACTCTACATAGAGTTCTATTTATAACACTCCTCCTTGAATGTCTATTCAATAAATAATGTGTCTCGTTAAAACCTTAACTAAAATAAAACACAATGGGAAAAAAAATTCTAGAAAAGGAAAAAGAGTACACGTGTTTAGAAATGCGCATTTTGGTTGCCTCAATAAAAACCTCGCAAGGAAAACTCAGTGGGACAAAACCTTGTAAGGGAAAAAGAGTGCAACGCGCATTAACTTCCCCTGATGAGAGCATCAATTCACATCCTTGAACCTTCGCATCCCAATCTTGTGCACCAGCTTCTTGAAGGTTGACGTCAGCAAAGATTTGATGAATAAATCATCTATATTAACTTCAATGAATATGTTGCACCTTGAAAATCCCCGCTATCACATTATCATACTTATAGTTATAGCAAGATACATATGTGCACAAATTGCACGTAGGATGTAGTACTTCATGACCAAGAATTGTATATGCTTTAAGCAATATCCTTCAAGAATTGTCATATAAGTCATATAATAGACTTTAATTAGATTCATATCAAGTTTTCATGTCATACTAGACAAATAAGATATCGAAAACTGATTGCACATATCATTGACTTTATATTTTCAAGTGTTTGAACTGCAGGTCCAAATACTTGTCTTTCATATGAAACCAATTTTATTCGAATTGTGTCTCTTCTATTTGGCCAATATTTTTGTGTCAGTATTCGATAAACTTAAGATCCTCATCTATACTTAGCGCTATGATGGATGTCGTCGACGAACATTTTATATCGGTTCCAATATTTTTTTTCTTCATAAAGACATAACATAGAGATCTCTTCATTTATATTTTCAGGTACCTGAACCTCTCTTAAGATTTTATGAAGTGTTATGTAATGTGATCTTCTAGATCACTTGCTCCTTTATTATGATCATTTTGATCATTTGCTCATCTTCTTTATCAAGAAGTTTATTTGAAACCGATCTGTCTATACGCTTTAAGCGTGCCATAGACATTGTCCTTCTAGGACTTATTCTAAATATGAGCATTTTCAGTGAGAATATAGTTACTTTCTTTAGGTCAGCAAATGCGTCTGGCATGCTTTGCAATAGATTGCAGATGAATTATCTTTTTATGAACTTCAAGTTCATATTATCTTATTCGAGGATCTAGATGGACAAATGATAATTCTTTCCACGTAATTTTTTCTCAACTGTTTATCATGTCTCCCCCTCATGTTAGAAAAACTTTCTTCCTCAATTTTGGGAATCCATCTTTGTCCTATTATGGTGTTAATCAAAATATACACCACACATCAATAATAACATGATGGAATTATTTGGTTCCTGACCCTGAACCACTTGTGAGGGGAGAATGTAATATACTTTTGTATATAATGTATATCAAACTAATATAAACAACTTAGTTCTCATAAGTAATGGCTTAGCTATTAAGTGGAGGCACTCAATAAATCATTTTGCTAAACTAATTGTGATATAACCAACTTACCAAGATAAAGTCTTGAATAGAAAATCTGGAAATTATGCTCTAAATTAAATTATTGAGCAAGTTATCTCGCAAACAGCAGATTGCGGGTTAATAATAATTGCACATGTAACCATTTTATAGATGCATCTTATGTGGTATACATGGCAGGTGAATGTGCCCATATTCACCTTTTCTATTTCCAGCATTCATGGGATTCAATCCCAATTTCAGCTGGTCTATTGATTAATGAGAACAAGCAATATAAGAGAATTCGTAAAGAACTTTCTAGTTTAATATTTACCCATGTAAATTCTCTTTCGTTTTTGCACATCATACTTAAATTAAGATTGCTCAATAGGTCATGCTTAATAAAATTGTCTGAATTAGTAAACTTCAGGTTTACATCATGACACGTGCAATTGTGAATAAACTCCAAGTTTATTACGATATGAGTTTTTATATCAATAAACATCCACTTTATTGTCGTATTCTTATTTGTGTAGTACAAACTGGAGAATAAAGCGGGTAACTTTTCACATACATATTACCCCGCTACAAGTTGTAGTAATAGAAGATACTAAATCTTTCCTTTAGTTATAGTCTCAATATAACCAATCGCTTTCGCGAATACTTTAGAAACTCAATAAGTTTCTTTGAGACTTACTACAACACAATACATTATTGATAATCAATTATTTTTCTCCAAAATAGTAATAATTGGCTCTTCCAGAGCTCTCAATTAGTTTTGTACTACCACAATTCATCAACATCCATATGGTGAATATCTCTTTTAAAGAGAAAGTTATGCCATTATGGTCATGGTCAAAATTATATGCAAGATCTATTTGTTGCATTATTGTTGTCCTTTAATAACCACATTACCAAAATATTTTGGCGTACAATAGGTATGTGACCAATGACCATTCATGCCATAATAATGACATTATTTTCTTATATCATCTCAAACCTCCTTCTAGAGGTGAGTGTGGTATATTCACTACCACTAGCACGTTCATATTCTTCCAAGAATGAATATGTATTCATAAATCAGATGTTGTCTCATTCGCATCATGAATGGACCATAAGCATCAATATGTGCTTTACAAAATCTCATGTCAAATCGATGACAAATATTACTTTCATAGAGTGAAAGATTATTTTGAGAATTCTTATTATTCTCATTATCACAATGATGATGACGATTATAATTTCGTCTATTTTCGCGTCCACATCCATTGATACCTTCACGGTAATAATTTTGTCTTTTTTCAGACTTATCACACATTGCTATCAAATTCTCTTTAAGGGGAATGAGAATGAAGCAAATTCAATGAGACGAGCTTTTACTTCATGTGCCCATAATCATACATGAATTTGATCATGGCAAGACATAGCAATTTTACCACTTCATGTTGTTATAAATTCTTGCCAACTCTATTAGAGTTATAATCAAAACTTATTATCTTTGCTTGTAATTAAAATCAAATTATAGAATTTCAAGAATTTAAAAGAGAAAAATAAAGTAAAATATTTACCTTAAATTCAGAATTTAATCATGAAGAAAGTTCATGGAGAATTGACAATCATTATGCTCAATCTCAAAGCTTCTACTCAATTGATTAGAGTCTCGTGCTGATAACGTGTTATGAACAATAAAAGAAGAAGAACAATATTGTAGAGAAAGAGAGAGAGGAAATTCTTATTGAATTTTGGGATGATTTACAATGGGGTAAGACCTCTCTATTTATAGGGGAAAAATGACTTAGCCACAAAGTAGAACTCTCTAAAAGATAGACATTCACTCTACATAAAGTTCTATTTATAACAATTCTCATTATCATACTATGTTTTCATCTCGTTCATTGCCACATTTGACCTTATCTACTTTTAATTCGGTATATAATTAAGAAAAAGTATTTTATATTCTTGTTCATCATTCATGAAGCTAAATTTTTACACTTTAGTCGATATATGAAACGCAAGAGGGGTGAATCGCAATTTATTCGACTTTAATTGTTCTAATAATCTTTTGAAATTTAACTTTCAGTCAAATGCAACTCATATCACAATATATGAACTCTTTAAATATTTTAACAAAAATTTCTAATCCAAAATTCGATTTAAGGATAAAACAATTTAATTTGTAGTTTACTCAAAGCCATAAATTCAATCCAAATAATAATTACTCCCTACGTTTCAAAAGAATTGGCACCATTACTATTGAGTAGTCTACATGTTTTTCTTAAATATTATATAAATATTATGAATCATGAATTATTACAACTTATAATACGTTTTATGTAGTTTCCGAAAATATAAATTTTTTTTTCAAAAAATTGAAGAATCTATGCGCAAATTCACATTTAAAGTTAAGTACTTTGATTCTCGTACTCCGAATTATGTCAATTTTTTAAAAATGGATATTTGGATTTCTTTCCGAGTATTTGAGATGATTTTCCGAGAAGTCTTCCATCTATCCTCGGTTTCTTGACTACTTAATTTTATACACTTCGTCTATCATGTAAGATTATTGGTCAATCCTTGACACGTGTCCTCTTCTGAATGGTGCACCGATTATGTCCATTTTTTATAAATACAGATAATTCCCTAACTTTCCGCTTATTTTTTGGAAAATTTTCATGAAGTGGAAGATTCTTGGAGTAAAGAAGATCATGATTAAGTTTCTTGATTGACGGGAGAAAATCTATTCTGATTCTCGTATTCTGAAATTAAAGTGACATGAGCAGTGATTAAAATATTTTATGCCGCATTTCCTTGTTGTTCGAGCCATGTAGCAGACCTCAATCGATGTGATTGTTATCAGTGGTTTTGAGAGGCTAGTGACTTGCGTATATATGAATGCCTTCTCTTTTTCTCCTTTCTATCCTATTTTCTTACAACCTTCGCAACTCCCTTTGAGTTCGTTGTTTGTTCTTACAATTTTTTTAAGGTTATGGATTCCCAAAACCTTAACTTAGTATATAAAACCCTAGTTTTGTAAAGCCATATTTCTGGTGAATCTCCGATAGGAGAACTTCCTCAAAATCTAAAGAAGGGAAAAAACTCCACAAATCTTCTAAAGGCAAAAGGACCAAGCATGAGGTTGAACCAATAGTTCAGGATATCCTATCTGGAAAGTTGGATTTTGGTGCGGATGGGAATTCATGGGACAAAGCACTAGGGCAGTGAAGAAACAAGAACTCTCATGTAAATAACGTTTCTTCTCTTATTCTATTAGACTGTATTCTTCTTGTTCGAAAGGAATGTCGTTGGAGTGAAATGTTGATATTCAAGTGGCTTCGGAGCACGAATAGATTACCAGTTATCAAGCTAGTTTTTTCTTTGTGTATACTTACCTTTTACCCTCGGTTTTGATCCTTCGGTCGACCCAGTGATCGTATATTTTAGTGTTTGTCTAGGCCATGTCAGCGCCAGTATCTGGAGATTGGTGGCATGTCTTCGATTTTTTTGCAAACTTGGCAAAGGTTGATTTCTCCCTTCAACACTTCCTCCATCTTCATTCTCCGAAGATCATGGGTGGTGGATACTGAAGATGATCATAACAGAGGAGGGTATGGTAGGTTCTTTGTCATACCAGCCCAGGAGTTAATTTAGTCTGAAAATCAATCGTTCACGAAAAGATAAAACGATAACATAAGCACATTACCTTTTCTTTGGCTTCATGTTCATAGTTTATTTTGTGATTTATTCAACCTCTGAGTTTCAGGTGTTTTGGTACTCTCAGAAAAGTTTTCGATATCAAGGAGTGGGTTGAGAAGATTTTGTCTTCTTCCCCCATACCCTAGAGATCTTGGAAACATTTTCCAAGGTTTTCGGATGAATGAGCAAGAATCATGGTTTGTTTCCAATAACCAACATTGCAACCACAAACGTGTTAATAGCTCTCAAATTCAATGTATAACATAAGCTTAACAATAAAATGACATCTTCAAATTCTAATGCATAACATAAGCTTAACAATGAAAGGGATAGCATGAAATAGAAACTACGACTAAAATGCATGGGGATAACTCAGCAATGGAAAGAATAACATGTAACAACAACTACTAATAAATGCATATGAGGGAAAACTCGATTATGAAAACTGGAACATGTAATAGCAACTTCAATTAAAACATGTAAGAAATAACTTGACAACGAAAGATAGAACAATTAATAACAACTTCCAATTAAATACTTATAAGTAACCTATGAGTCTAAAACTGGTCAGTCGTTCACATATAAGCCCGTGTACACACTCTTCACCTCATGTACAAGTCTTTTAAATAATCAAAATAATCAAACCCAATCCTAAGAGGTAGTTCCTCCACATAAAGTTAGGCAACATACTTACCTCATACAAGCTAAATCAATCCATTAATAAGCCCTTCCCGCGCAAATCCAACTCTGGACGGCTCGAATCTAGCCAAAATAACTTAATATCATAAATAAAAGCCATAAGAAGTAATTACAGATAATAAAGATTCAATTTTTAATGAAATAGAAAAGTCAACATAAAAGTCAACCCTGGGCTTGCACCTCAGAATCCTACAAAAATCACAAATCCCTAAAATCCATTACGTTACAAGTCCAACCATACCAAAATCATCAATTTATGTTTTAGAATTTTTTTTATAAAAATCCCCAATTTTTCTAATTCAAATAACTAATCAAACACTAAAATTGAAGCTGAAATCATGGAATAATTATAAATCCGAGTAAAAAACACCTAACCCAAATCAACTCGTGAAACTCACCTAAAAAATCACCCAACCCTGAGCTCTCTTAACTCAAAGTGTGACAAATGAACCCTCGACCAAGATATATCATGCCCAGTCTTTTCGCTTATGCAGCCCGACAGTCTCATCTGCGGATAAAGCAACACAGATGCGGCCTTCATTTAAGACTAGAATTTCCGCTCCTGCGGACCAAAATGCGCACATATGCTTGCGCTTCTGCAGACAAAGAACCGCATCTACGGTCCCTGTTCAAGAGGAGCGAATCTACTTCTAAAGTTGCACATATGTGCTTCTATGTCCGCACCAGCGAACCCAGCTCCCCTAGTCAAACCTCGCATCTGCGGTCGATCAGCCACTTCTGAGGTGCCGCACCTGCAGCCCAATCGCATGTGAAAAATCATCAGACTTCAGCAGACTCAGCAACACAACCAAGTCTCGAAAATCCAAAACCAATCCGGAACACACCCGAGGCTCTCGGGACACCGTCCAAGCATACCATCAAGTCAAAAAATATAACACGAACCTACTCAAGGTCTCAAATCACACTAAACCATATCAAAACTACTAAATGTACCTCAATTCAAGACTAATGAACTCATAAACATTTCTAAATTGAAACTTTGTGCCAAGCAAACCTAAATTACTCCGCAAAACCTTAAATTTTGCATGCAAGTCCCAAATGACACAACGGACCCTTGAATTTATCATGAAATCTGAGCCTGAAATCAATAAAGTCAATCCTCGGTCAAACCTATCAACATTCATCATCCCAACTTTCACCAATTCTAGCCAAAACAACTTACGTACCTCCAAATTCACTTTCGTACATAAGCCCAAGTCAAAAAACACCATACATAGCTATTGAAACCATCAAAATACCATATCGAAGTCGTCTATATAAAAATCAAACTCTAGTCAATCCTTACAACTAAGGCCTTCAACCAAGGGACTAAGTGTCCCAAATCAATCCAAACTCACCTGAAACCCAACCAATCACCCGGACAACTTGCGTAACCATAAATATGCATAGAAGAGATAATAAATAAGGAAATCGGGGCTAAAATACTCAAAACAACCAGTTGGATCGTTATACATTGAGTCTAAAAGAATGTTGATCATGATAGGACATGGTGTCTAAGGGAAAATTGATTCCGGTAGGACGTGTAACTAAAGGATTTTTGTCCCGAATAAATATATGTCTTAGTGGTTGATCCGAAGAAATATTTAATTTGTAGGGGTATTGTCCCATATTGAAGATACTTCTAAGTATGAAGAAATTCATGTTTGAATAGTTGAAATGATAATTGTTTTCATTGATATGTTCGGAGCAACTAATCCAAGTGTAATCGTCAAGAAATTAGTAATTCTATAAGATTTGAGGTGGGGAAATTATCCCCTACTATAAAATGAGCCTGATAAGAGAGGCTTATATATTCAATCTGAATGGCCACTATTGGACGAGGTACAAAATGTGAGCTCGAAATGAACTTTTTTAATTGTATTTTTGTGTGCCAAGAATATATTGTTTGCATGGAATGATCTTTTGCTAAATCTTTTGACATGAGATTTTGATTCTTGACTTGAATTGGAGTTCTCAAAACAACCAGTTGGATCGTTATACATTGAGTCTAAAAGAATGTTGATCATGATAGGACATGGTGTCTAAGGGAATATTGATTCCGATAGGACGTGTAACTAAAGGATTTTTGTCCCGAATAAATATATGTCTTAGTGGTTGATCCAAAGAGACATTTAATTTGTAGGGGTATTGACCCATATTGAAGATACTTCTAAGTATGAAGAAATTCATGTTTGAATAGTTGAAATGATAACTGTTTTCATTGATATGTTCGGAGCAACTGATCCAATTGTAATCGTCAAGAAATTAGTAATTCTATAAGATTTGAGGTGGGGCAATTATCCCCTACTATAAAATGAGCCTGCTAAGAGAGCGTATATATTCAATCTGAATGGCCACTATTGGACGAGGTACAAAATGTGAGCTCGAAATGAACTTTTTTAATTGTATTTTTGTGTGCCAAGAATATATTGTTTGCATGGAATGATCTTTTGCTAAACCCTTTGACATGAGATTTTGATTCTTGACTTGAATTGGAGTTCTCAAAACAACCAGTTGGATCGTTATACATTGAGTCTAAAAGAATGTTGATCATGATAGGACATGGTGTCTAAGGGAATATTGTTCCGGTAGGACGTGTAACTAAAGGATTTTTGTCCCGAATAAATATATGTCTTAGTGGTTGATCCGAAGAGACATTTAATTTGTAGGGGTATTGACCCATATTGAAGATACTTCTAAGTATGAAGAAATTCATGTTTGAATAGTTGAAATGATAACTGTTTTCATTGATATGTTCGGAGCAACTGATCCAAGTGTAATCGTCAAGAAATTAGTAATTCTATAAGATTTGAGGTGGGGCAATTATCCCCTACTATAAAATGAGCCTGCTAAGAGAGCTTATATATTCAATCTAAATGGCCACTATTGGACGAGGTACAAAATGTGAGCTCGAAATGAACTTTTTTAATTGTATTTTTGTGTGCCAAGACTATATTGTTTGCATGGAATGATCTTTTGCTAAATCTTTTGACATGAGATTTTGATTCTTGACTTGAATTGGAGTTCTTGACTTCACGAAGCTCTCGTTCTTCTATTCTCGTATATTGAATGTTTAGCCCCCTATTGTTTGAGTTGTAAGTATGGAAACTCGGATACTGGTTTTATGCCAAATGTCTTGATGCGATTACCAGTCATCGTATCTTTGCATCCTGATATTGCTTTAGTTTGATTCCTGATAGAGAATTATAGGGGACATGGTGTTATATGTTTTAGATGAAGACATTTGTTTGGCCTTTTTGGTCAGCCATTTATTGGCTCTAGATGGGAACTATAAAGGTTCAAAATTATCATTGATGGGTGATATAGTCACCATTCTGGAAAGGCCAACTATATGTCTATTATCTAAAAAGGCTAGTCTAAAAAAATGAATAAGTAAATGAATGCATTATAGGGGTGCCAAACTATTGTGAAGACGCTAGATATAGTAGCACTTCAGGTGAACGATGTTCTACTTGGATTGAACTGACTTTCCTTCCATGATATCAAGTTGCTAAACTCTTCTCTGGCTATTCCACTGACTTTATATAGGCCTTCTCAATTAGAGTCGAGTTTTTTTGGAATTGAGTTCTTGTGTTGATGGGAAAATATTTCTAAGCACATAGTCCCCAATTTTTATATATTGGAGATCTGCTTTCCAATTGTTGTGTTTCTCAGTCTGTTGTTTTTATTCATCCATCCAGATTAATGCCATTTCTCTTTAAACTTCTACCAAGTCTAAGTTAGTTGCTAATGCTTCGTTACTAGAGTCCCCGGTTACATGTGCAATGTTAATGATTTGAGGTGGCGAGCAAGTTCTTATGATGTTATTACACTTTTGTGCATGTTTGTTTTGGAGCCCAAGGGGCTCGGGTGAGTTTTGGATGCTTAGCGGACTGATTTTTGGCTTAGAAGAAATGTTGGTGCATTAGGTGTGCAGGTCTCACATTTGCGAGTACATGTCCGCAAATGCGAGGTCAGGCTCGCATTTGCAATGCTGGAGGGGGTTGGGACAGCTTCGCTTTTGCGAATCTCTTTCCAAAATTCTGATGGTGGAGGGTTCCACTTTTGCAATATTCATCTCGCGTTTGCGACTTTGAGGCATTTAGGGCAGACTCGCAATTGTGAGGTATTATCCGTATTTGCGGACTGCCTATCATCGCAATTGCGATGTCTTCATCGCTTTTGCGATATCATCGAGCTTAGAAAATTTTTGCTTTTGCGAATATCTGATCGCTTTTGCGATCATCGCAGTTGTGATACCTGTAGTTGGGTAAAAGAGGTGAATTTCGGTACTTGGATCATTATACACCATTTCTCAACCCTAAATACTGTAGAGGCCATTTTTGAAAAACTCTTTCTCCTCAAATTTATTTGTAAGAAACTCTAATTCATTTTTCATCAATTCCCCACTACTTTATATGAACTTTCAACATCAAATCTATTAATTTCATGATAGAAATTGGGGGTAATGGGTAGAATTTATGGATTTTGTAAATTTGAGATTTAGACCTCAAATTGAGGTCGAATTTCAAAACAAATCACATATCCAAGCTCGGAGTTGAATGGGTAATCAGAAATTGGTCTGAATCTCGAATTTCGACCAAGCATTCCCGGGATTGACTTTTGTTGATTTTTTAGAAAAAATGATAAAAATTAAACTTTTTATTCATGAATAGTTTATAAAGCTAGTTTTGAATTATTTGGCTAGATTCGATTGGTTGGAGGCTTGTCTTAAAGGAAAATTATGTGGTTGATTGTTGATTGAGTTCCGGTATGAGGTAAGTGTCTTTCTTAGCTTTGTTGAACAAAATTTTCTACATGTGAGGGTGATGCATATACAAGGTGACGAGCGTATATGCATATGCCAGGATTTCCATGCTCGGGAGGGGGAATTATATGCTTCTTGGTACTTTGTTAAACTTGGTGATCGCTTGACTTATGTTTCATTTAATACTATGACTAATAAACTCAATTATCTATGTTAGAAATCATGTTAGAATATATGATATCTTAAAATAATTTAACATGTCGTTCTTTATATTGGTTTACATACATTACTGGATCATAGTATCACGAACCTGTATCTATACACATTGTTGTTATGTTACTTGAGCTTCCTTATCTGTAATGAGAGATGATGATTGGGGGCTTAGGTCGATGTTTAGAATGATAGATATTTTCGCGCGGTTGATGTGATGTTGGCACGAAGAGTATTACCGTGCAGTTTGAAATGAGATTGGCTTGTCGTCTGTTACTGTTTGAAACGAGAGGAAGTTGGACTTCTGTTAAGATTACATGTTTGTTATTCATATATATGCTATCTACCCCTATTTCCATCTATATTTTCTACTTTGTGTGTTACTTTCATTTTGTTGTTCTTTATGGAGTGTACCTCTATGTTTCTTATTTGGTCTCTTACTATCTTATCTATGTTCCTAACTTGTTTGTTACCGTTACATCTATACTTTTACTTGAGTTATTAGTGTTACCTGCCCTTACTTCGGTCTTGCTTTTACATGCTGCTAGCCTTTACATGTTTCGATGTTACGGGTAGTCGGAATCTACCCTTGGACTCTGATTTTAACCAAACGAGCCCGGGATTGACTTTTGTTGACTTTCTGAAAAAAATATAAAGATCATAACTTTATTTATTCTAATTAGTTTCTCTTGCATTGTTTGATATTATTAAGTTAGTTTTTTTTAGATTTGAGCTGTGTGGAGGAGAATTTTAGGGAAAAAGCTATTTTTGAGGGTTGAGCTGGCCTAGTTGAGATAAGTATCTTGCCTAACTTTGTGCGGAGAAACTACCCCTTAGGATTTGGGTTGATTGTACTATTTGTATTATGTGAAAGTCATGTATGCAAGGTGACAAGTGGGTACATGGGCTATATGCAGTATTTGACCGGTTTAGGTTATCTAGACTCTTTCCATGCCTTTAATTGAATTGTCATAACATGGTATATCTCTCATTTTTAATCTACTCTTGCATGCTTTATTTGACGTTGTTAGCACTTGTTCTACCTCTTACTTGTTATTTTGCTCGTATATACTTTAGTTGAAGTTATTTCCTTCCTTATTGGCTTGTTACCTCTTAATTATTGAATCACTCTTAATTGAAGTTGTTACTTCGCGGAATATCATCTTGTTGAGTTATTGGTGTTGATGTTGTAATAGCCGTTATCACTTTGAGGCGAAGTTGTTAATTGTTGAGATACCTTTTATTGTTGAGCCTTCTCATTCATTTTGTTATTGTTGAAATTCTTGTACATGTTGTGGTTGAGTCATGGACTATTTGTTGTGGAAATATTGGTGTTGATGACTTTGTGGCAAGTTGTGGCATATAGGCACTTGTGGTGCGAGTTGTGATTGTGCTATGATATGATACACATGCGATGGTATAAGGCTAAGGGTTGATATGCATGCAGTGAGATAAGGTGAGCTTGATACGTATGTTGTTAGTAGGGGAATCACTTGAAGCCACGTCGTGAGATAAGGTGGGCTAAGATGCGTGTAGCTATTTCAGAAAAAATGATTTTCAAAACTAAATGTTAGGCTTGCGCAATGATATAAGGAAACATTGTGATTGAAATTGTGAAATGTGAATACTAGGCGGTACCTCGGTTGTGATTTTCACTGTGCATTCCATGTTGGAACAACTTGTTGATTTGAACGGTCATGTTCTTCCTTCAATCATTCATCCGCATTTTGATTGTGTTTGGTTATTCGTTGTTATCTTGGTGTTGAAACAATTTTGGTTCTCTTGTGGGAGTCATGCATTCTACGTGATTTGTAGCGTTGCTTTAACATGCCAATTTGTGCCTCCGTTATAACTTGGTGAATTTATTGTCAATGTGAATCTAATTGCATGGAGTCACTATATCATATTCAGTTGAGTTGTTGGTAACATAATGGTTTAAATAAAAAAATTATTAACATACTTTGTTCTACGTGTCTCTTAAGATAGAACTTATTATCACCCTGTTAGATGTTTACCTTACTTAAAATTGTTATTATATTTTTCTTTAACAAATTCTATATTTAATTCATTAATTTACTATTTTTTTCCTTTGTTTAAAAATTATACTTTTACTCAATTTACTGATTTCTAAATTAAACATATGTGATACTCTGTTTCTTATAAATTGTATATTATTTACTTTACTTTATTTCTAAAATAAACTTATTATTTCATTTGACACCTTACTTTATTCAAGATTGTTATTATATTTTATGGTATTTAAATATATCTCCCGTTCATCTAAATTGATATTTGCCACGGTTGCATAGTACATGGTAGCATGTGGGTTTTGCCGTGCGAAGGTGATTGTTATTGTGGGTACGAGGTGCCATATATGTAGAAATTGTGGTTCATGACTTGTGGTTTATGAGGTGTGGTGTCTCGGGGTAATTCTTGTTGTAATCCCATGCGTTGGGAACGATTTGATCATTTGATTTGTCATCCATTTTTCCTTATTTGAGCTCATTTACATATCATCGGTGTTCTGATTATGTTGTTTCTTTATTACTTGTTTACTACTTGCTGCCATTTGTGTTTCTATTACTTCATTGTTTGTTGTAAATCAAAATCCTTTCGTTGTTGGTCTTACATTGATGTTCTTTTCATTGTTAGCTTATATATATATTGAACAGGTTTCTATGTCTAGTAGGTGTCTTGACTTGGCCTCGTCACTTCTCTACTGAGGTTAGGCTTGATACCTACTGGTTACCGTTGTGGTGTTCTTATGCTACGCTTTCGCACATTTTAGTGCAGACTCAGGTATTCTGATCTCCCGTTCATCTAAAATGATATTTTCCACGGTTGCAAAGTACATAGTAGCATGTGGGCTTTGCCGTGTGAAGGTGATTGTTATTGTGGGTACGAGGTGCCATATATGTAAGATTTAGAAATTGTGGTTCATGACTTGTGGTTTATGAGGTGTGGTGTCTCGGGGTAATTCTTGTTGTAATCCCATGCGTTGGGAACAATTTGATCATTTGATTTGTCATCCATTTTTCCTTATTTGAGTTCATTTACATCTCATCAGTGTTCTGATTATGTTGTTTCTTTATTACTTGTTTACTACTTGCTACCATTTGTATTTCTATTACTTCATTGTTGGTTGTAAATCAAAAATCCTTTCGTTGTTGGTCTTACATTGATGTTCTTTCCATTGTTAGCTTATATATATCTTGAACAGGTTTCTATGTCTAGTAGGTGTCTTGACTTGGCCTCGTCACTACTCTACTGAGCTTAGGCTTGATACCTACTGGGTACCGCTATGGTGTACTTATGCTACACTTCCGCACATTTTAGTGCAGACTCAGGTATTCTGATCGTGCTGTTGAGAGTTGCGTCTGCACAGCGGGAGACTTCAAGGTATACCTGCTTGACATTCACAGGGCTCAGAGTTACCATCTTACTTCATTATGCTAATGTTAAATTTTAATACAAAACAGTATTGCGCTTAAAAATTCTAGTGATTTCCAATGATGCTTATGACTCCGTACTACTGGTTTTGGGAAATGTATAACTATTGGCCATTTGCGGCTATGTATGTTATTTTATGGTTTATGATTAATGATTAAATAGTTCAATTATGTTATTAAATCGGCATGTGTTAGGCTTACCTAGTCTTAAAGACTAGGTTCCATCACGACACCCTAAGGTTCCATCACGACATCCTAAGGTGGAAAATTGGGTTTGTGACAATACTATCATGCGTAAATTGGCCAGAAGGGTTGTCGTGAGATAACAAGAATAAAACATAAGGGGTTACTCGACATAGGGCAACCCCAAAATGATATACATCAGATACACTTGCCTACAAGGGCGAACAAAATATCTATACTGTTATGCGGTGCCTTCCTGAGATTCCTTGGAAGGGCGACGTAAGGCTAAACAACTGATGTCAGTGTAGATGATGTCCACCAACTGAGGTCCCCTCCGTACGCTAGACGAGATTGTCAGTGTCGTACGGAAAAACTAATGTCAAGAACAATTGAGAGAATAGTAATGAGAATTGAAAGAAAGCTGGATTGCATTAATGAAAGCTATTACAAAAGAAGGCAACGCGGTGTCAGAGAATTGCTTGCTATAATGTTTTCGATTTTTTGAACCCCCCTAATAGTGCTTAAAAAAAACCAAAGCTACAAGACTTGACCTAACTAAGCTAGAGAAACATAATGAAAGTACATGGAATAAAACTACTCTATATTTACAATGAAAAGGACTTAGTTTTCTACAAGGTAGAAACAGGTCCATTGTCAGCAACTTTATCTTTGGCATCACGATCTGCGCGCACGGTGTTGTTGGCAGCTACCTGCGGCTGGGCGCTAGCGAGGGATATTGGTAGGGCGACAGAGGCACATGCGCTCTTGTCACTTGGCGCAACCAAGATCATGGGGCCATCCGTGGTGCTCGGCATTGGGAGGCTTGCCAGGACGCCAAGAGGGGCGTCCAAGGGGTCATGGGGCATGGCTGGAAAGCCGCCCATGACATTCTCCCCCACCTCAGTTGGTGACGTCCTCGACGCCTTACTTGCAAAATAATCTTCAATTAGGCTCTTATAGGCTTTGGGGTTTGTTCCCCTCTCCCAAGTATTCTCCTCTGCATCATACCCTTGCCATTTCACCAAGAACTCTTGGTGATCCTTCCTTAAGGCATGAATAACCCGATCATCAAGAATAGCTTCAGCACGCCTTTTCTCGGTTTAATTAGGGCCTCGAATACTGGGTATTGTGAGTTGGCTCCGTGAAGGATCCTTCGTGTCTTCCCGAAAAGGTTTTAGAAGACTGACATGGAAGACGGGATGGATTTTCCACCAAGCTGGGGTATCCACCCGATATGCAACTTTCCCAATGCGCCTTTTAATGGACAAAGGTCCAATGTATTTTTGCAATAGGCGAGGGTCATGGACCCCTGCAAACAAGTACCTCTTTGGGATTTTGACCATCACTTTGTCTCCTACTTGGTATTCAACAAAGTGACGATTCTGATCAACATGACTCTTCATCCGCTTTTGGGCTTTGACAAGATAGCTCCGCACTATCTCCAAATTTCGCTTTCATTCTTTTGAGAAGCTAGCAGCACGAGGAGATTTTGACATGTTTGGTGAATTCACAGTGTGTGGGAGTAGCGGTTGTTGTCCGATAACAATTTCAAAAGCGTTTTTATTTGTACTAGAGCTCTTTTGTGAATTGAAACACAGTTGAGCGACATCCAGACCCAATTCTTTTGCGATACGGTAAAAAAGTGGCGGAGATATTCCTCCAACATACCATTGAACCACTCCGTCTGGCCATCAGATTGCGGATGAAAAATTGAGTTATGACTCAATTTTGACCCGAGGCACTTAAATAGTTAGGTCTAAAAGTTGCTAGTGAAGCGTGAATCGCGAATCGCGATCACTAACGATGTCTTTG
This sequence comes from Nicotiana knightiana, assembly GCA_005239525.1. Classification (NCBI taxonomy): domain Eukaryota; kingdom Viridiplantae; phylum Streptophyta; class Magnoliopsida; order Solanales; family Solanaceae; genus Nicotiana; species Nicotiana knightiana. The sequence goes on along the minus strand of ML371871.1, from coordinate 41,604 downwards.
GGTAAGCCCCAATATTTGATGACATGAGAGAAAAAGAGTCGAGTTGTATCTTTTGCTGATATATATTGAGGTGCTGCAATAAAGGTGGCATACTTGGAAAACCGAACCACCACAACCAAGATAGTTGTGAGATCTCCGACCTTGGGCAATTCGGTGATGAAATCTAGAGACACGCTTTCCCAAGGTCTCTTTGGAACAACTAGTGGTTCTAAGAGTCCCGCTTGTGTGAAGCAGTCGGGCTTGTTATTATGGCATACTAGACAAGTCCTCACATACTGAGCGACGTCATCGGCCATTTGAGGCCAATAATATGCACGACGAAGTAATGCCATGGTGCATTCTTTGCCGGGATGGCCGGCCCACAGAGTGTCGTGACATTCCGTCAAAAGAGTTCTTCTCAGATCTCCTCCTTTTGGAACATATAGTCAGTTCCCTTTTACCTTCAGGAAACCATCCTCCATGTAGAATTGGCGAGTTTTGCCCTGTCCTACTAGATCAACCAAATACTGTGCAGCAGGATCCTTGATGAGTAGATCCTATATCTGGTCTTTTATGGTGGTAGATACTTCGCTCCCCCTTAGGGTGGCGAGTAGACACACTGATTCTAGGTCAGCTCTCCTACTGAGCGCATCAACAACATGATTAGTCTTCCCACTCCGGTACTCCAGGTTGAAGTGAAATTCTTCTAGGAGTTCCTGCCACCAAGCCTGTCTGCCATTCAGCTTCGGCTGGGTCATGAAATGACTAAGAGCTGTATTGTTTGTCAGGGATCCTAGCAGATAATGCCTCCAACGGCGTAAGAAACAAACGACAGCCAATAGTTCTTTCTCGTAGGTGGCATAACACCGTTCTGCATCCTTCAGCTTCCGGATCTCGTATGCTACGGGATGCCTGTCTTGTAGTAGGACTCCGCCAAGAGCATAGTCGGAAGCATCCGTTTGTACCTCGAACGGCTTGGCCAAATCAGGGAGGGCCAAGACGGGGCTACTAGCCATAACCGCTTTTAATGCATTGAAGGAATCCACTCGCCTGGGGCCCCAATCCCAAGGCGTGACCTTCTTGAGAAGTTCTGTCAATGGCACTGCGATGAGGGAGTAATTTTTCACAAATCACCGATAGGAATTGCATAGGTGAAGGAATGCTCTCAAGGCGTGGATATCCTTGGGCGGCGACCAATATGTGATAGCCTGAACCTTCTGCCGGTCCATTTTGATCCGCCCTTCCTCAATGACATGTCCGAGGAAGTCAATTTATTTTTGGGCAAGGGAGCACTTGGATAGTTTTGCGTATAATTCATGCTCCCGCAACTGGGCTAGGAACTTCCACATGTGCTCCAGGTGTTCTTCCAGTGTTTGGCTATAAACCACAATGTCATCCAAATAGACTACTTCGGAAGACTTGGTTCATCAGGGTGCAAAATGTGGCTGGAGAATTAGTCAATCCAAACAGCATAACTAGGAAGTCGAACGACCCATATCTTGTCACACAGGTCATCTTGTGTTCATCACCCTCAGCAATCCGGACTTGCCAATACCCTGTCTTCAGGTCAATTTTCGTGAACATCGTTGCACTCCCCAATCTATCGAATAAGTCTTCCATGAGCGGAATATGATACTTGTTCTTCACAGTGATTTTATTTAGAGCCCGATAATCCACACAGAGTCGTAGACTACCATCATGTTTCTTTTGGAAAATCACGGGGGACCCATATGGGGACTTGGAGGGTACAATGATCCCTGTGTCTAGCATCCCCGTCAATTTTCTCCGAAGCTCGGTGAGTTGGGGTTGAGTTCGGGTTGTGACATTCTATAAGGTGTCGGGCAGGTGGCTTCGCACCCGGCACCAACTCAAAATCATGGTCCACAGTGCGCCTAAGCGAAAGTCGCTTTGGCATCTCCTGTGGCATGCCGTCTTCAAATTCCAGTAGTAGCTCCTTTACGGGTGTAGGAATGGGACCCGATGAGCGTTCTACCTCTTCAATACATAGGGTAGCCAAGAACATCGGTTCATGTCTTTTGACTCCCTTCTTCAGCTTCAAGGCCGCGATATTCTCAGCGGCCCTTTTCATGGGCATGGACGGGATAATGCAGGGCTTGACCCCGTTTGCTCCCATCATGAGAAGCATGTACGCATATGGTACATGCATGGTGTTGGTTTGCCTCAAGAATTCCATCCCCACCATCAACTCGAAGTCATTTATGATCACCACACGCAAGTTGAACTTTCCTTCATAAGGACCCATCTTCACTAGTACTTCTTTGGCTATTCCATCCACTGGCTGAGGAGGTGATTTGATAGCCTTGACATGACCTCTTCCCTTTCCTACAACTATACCAAGGCGCTCCACCTGAGTTGAGGCCAAGTAGTTATGGGTAGCGCCTGTATCTATCATCGACCGAATGGACTTGCCATTTACCTTCAGTTCAATGAACATCAAAGTCCTCTCTTGTTTAAGAGGAGTCCCTTCATTCGTCTTCTTTTTCCCTTTCTTGGTGATTGGGCAGGGGTCGTTCTTCTTACGGATACCAGCACTGGTTCCCGCTAATGCCTCATAAATAGAACAAACAATTGCATTGAAGGCACCGACTGGTTCGGTCTGCTCCGCATCCTCTGCTTCGTAATCCGTCCCATCATCATAAGCTTGATGGGCGTTTATCTTTGTATGTGGGAATCCATTATTCCAATGTGGTCCGCCGCAATGACGACATCCTGAGGGGGATTTCTCCCCCAATCATTGTTGTTTGATGCAACATTGTTGCTGCCTGAGGAAAGAACCTTAGATTTGGGTGCACTCCGATCTGCCCCACTTCTGCTAGGGCCACTATTGTTAGGATGGCGTCCTTTGTATCCCGCTCGGACATGCGGTTGAGGCCTATCCTTCCGAGTTTCCACTTGATAGTCCCCAAGGTATTTCGCTGCTTGGATCGCCTTGGGTAGGGTATATACCCGTTGTCTTTGCAGCTCCATGCACACATAAGGTTTCAACCCTTCTAGGAATGTGAAGAGCTTGTCTTTGTCCCCCATGTCACGGATGTTCAGCATGAGCGTGGAGAATTCTCGCATATAGTCCCGCACTGATCTGGTCTGTCGGAGCTCCTGTAGTTTTCTCCTTGCATTAAACTCAACATTCCCGGGGGAGAACTGTAGGCGTATGGATGCCTTCAGTTCTTCCCATGTCTCCGAAGCATCTTCACCAGCCCTGATGGCTTCGTACTTCACTCGCCACTAGAGCTTAGCATCACCCTGAAGATATATGGCAGCAGTTGCTACCTTCTTGGCTTCTTCTAGGCCTCCCACGGCATCGAAGTACTTCTCGATGTCGAAGATGAAATTATCCACTTCTTTAGCATTCCGAGCTCCACTGTATGGCTTTGGCTCATGAATTTTCAGTTTTTGTGCCATGGGGGCGAGTTTCACAGGACCCCCGATGTGATTTCCATCTCCTCAAAGCAAGCCTTGTAGAGCAGCATTAACAACACTGAGTTGGCCTGTCAAGTTGTCTATAGTTTGTTGCATGGCAGTCACCTGTCTGCCTCTTGTTCCATGTAGGCTAAATCCTCAGCACGCTCCTGTTGGAGGCCCTCAAATTTACCAAAAATTTCGGTTGCCTCAGTAGCTGCCGTTTGACGGTCTCCTTCAGAGTCGCGACTGATGTTTTCTATGTCAACTTCGGCCTGGATCATTCTGCAGTCCAGGTCGTCCAACCTTTGCACTAGGCTGGTTTGTAGTTCAGGCACCGTATTTACAATGGGTCATAATACGTCAACTGTCTCTTCAAGGGCCGCAATGCGGTCACCATGATTCACCATAATCAGAAATGGTGGTAATGGAAGTGCGTTCCCTCATCCGATCTCGAGCCTAGGCTCTGATACCAACTGTTACGTAGATCCTTCCTGAGATTCCTTGGAAGGGAGACGTAAGGGTAAGCAACTGATGTCAGTGCAACTGCTGTCCTCCAACTGAGGTCCCCTCCGTATGCTAGACGAAATTGTCAGTGCCGTACGGAAAAACCAATGTCAAGAACAATTGAGAGAACAATAATGATAATTGAAAGAAAGCTAGATTGCATTAATGAAAGCTATTACAAAAGAAGGCAACGCGGTGTCGAGGGGGAGAGATACCAGTACAGAGAATTGCTTGCTAGAAAATTTTGATTTCGTGATCCCCCCTAATAATGCTTAAAAAAAATAAACCAAAGCTACAAGACTTGACCTAACTAAGCTAGAGAAACATAATGAAAGTACATGGAATAAAACTACTCTATATTTACAATAAAAAGACTTAGTTTTTTACAAGGTAGAAACAGGTCCATTGTCAGCAACTTTGTCTTTGGCATCACGATCTGCGCGTGCGGCATTGTCTGCGCGCGCGATGCTGTTGGCAGTTGCCTGCGGCTGGGCGCTAGCGAGAGATATCGGTGGTGCGACAGATACACATGCGCACTTGTCACTTAGCGCATCCAAGACCACAGGGTCGTCCGTGGCGCTAGGCGTTGGGCTTGACAAGACGCCACGGGGCGCTTCCAAAGGGTAATGGGGCATGGCTGGAAAGACGCCCATGACAATACACATGACATCTGTCTACAAGCTTATAAGATTACATAAATATCATAAAGGTCGACATAGGGTCCCGCCATACCAATCAATACATGTCCAAAGCATACTGACCAAAAGGGCAACTCCGGAGCAAGTGGAGTGCACCAACACCTACCGCTGAGCTAATAGCCTACTAGGAGGAACGTCAAACTGTCTATAGGGACCTGCGTACATGAAACAAAGCGTCCCCAACCAAAAGGAACATCAGTACAAATAAAGTACCGAGTATATAAGGCAGAAAAGCATAAATACCAACAGTAATGTAAAGAGAGATAGAGAAGGTACAATATGTAACATTTGAGTGCCTCTGAGGACGACTAACATGAAATGCATGATATATATATATATATATATATATAAATACTTTTTAAAAAGATACGCCTCTGTGGGCATCATCATCATCATATTGTAGCCAGTTATAATAGACTATGTAAGTACCCGACCATCATAAGGCTTGGTAGAATCGTACCCAGCCACGTGGAGCTCGGTAAAACCCGACTGATCAATGTTTGCACAATAGGTATCGTACATAACTGACTATAGCACGGCTCGGTAGAGTAAAATAGATACATATATATATACATATATATATATATATATATATATATATATATATATATATTGCATGTTGGACTAATGGAATCATATATGA
>ML371871.1:5437-35578 GCA_005239525.1 Nicotiana knightiana | reverse complement strand
ATATATATATATATATATATATATATATATATATATATATATATATATATATATATATTGCATGTTGGACTAATGGAATCATATATGAACCTTTCAGAGTGACGTAAAGTCGTTAAACCTTCGAATATGTAGTTGGACTAACTCGTCAACATATAATGTCATAGGAAGTAGAAATACCATCAACATATGCCTTATATCAGAAGCCAAGATCGGAACATAAACATGATCATATACTTTTCATTGGTATAAATAACTTGCACGTTTTCTAGCTACTAAGAATAAAATCTTATTGGAAGGGAATTCGTTTATGTTACGTTCGTTAGAAATCATGCCAAAAGAAAGAAAGAATGAGCCTTAACATACCTGTATTATCTCTTCCTTATTCCTCAACCAAGCTCAACACAACTTCTTGGTCTACAACAAGTGAAATGATATTGTCGTCAACATATAATGTTGTACCATTATATTTGGCTAGTCGTATATCTTACAGAATTTCGGGCAGCAACTCCCCCATTTTTACTACATCCCAAAGACTACTAAGGGTCATCAACATGCCAACAACAACAACAATAACCAACAATATAAAAAATAATGTAATCCCATATTATCTTCTCTAATTATCTTAATAATCATATTGAGCGGCAAACTCGTTTTTACTAATAACAAAACATAAATTGAATCAAACTCTTATTTCATAAATTAGTTTACAACCTTCAGAACATCATACTTATTTGTACTATATGATTCCTAGTTTAAAACATCCACAAAATGCCTTCCAAAACAACCCCATACGCACAACACCTCAAACACACCTCTAACTTTAGGTTAACATATTTGCCTTCAACTTCTAGGCTTGCTATGGCCTATAAACGACTCAACCCAAGGAGAGGGGTGAAGAACATACCTTATAGCACACAAATACCCAATTTGCAGATCTTACATCGTTGTTATGCCTTCCTCAATAGGCAACGAAGAGAGAAAGAGGGGAACTATTGATTAGTTCGAGTTCCTAAGGCTTGAATCCACTTGTTTCACCTTCTCCACCCTTGATTTGGGGTCCAAGCCTTAGGGATATGTTTAGGAGGTCTAGAGAGAGTTTTAGGTCTGTCTTAGGTCAAAAATGATGCCTGGAGACGAAGGCCACCACTTTATATATCAAGATAATCCTCAACCGACCTTGTGGGTCCCAAAGGGAGCTACTTGCGTAGTCACACAAATGTGGATATTTCTCTACTCCGACGTCTTATCGTTGAACGATTTACTCGTAGACCTTCAATTTGGCAGGTGGATAGCCCTATAACTCCAAGTACACTAGGAGAAAAGTTCAGTGACATTAGACCTTATTTCAGTAAAATTTATGAATGTAGCTTGTGACGACTTTTGTTTCACAACTCGCTTGACTTGAAAACTTAACACACGACTATCGTACTACTAAAATACCTGATTACAATACTTTCTTATCATCTTAAGCATCCTAGTCTCATCCCACAAGTACAGGTTATAACATTTCCAACTTGCCGACTTTCGACGCCATTTATTTTCTTAAGGTGATGTCACTTCCAAACAGAGGAATACTATTAGTACCACTCTTTGAAGAACGTTCGAAAATTTAAAGTTTAGGAACGACATTAATTAACGAACCCTACCTTTCTTCAAGACAAGCGAGTAACAACTTCCTTTATTGAATGAAATACTAAAATAATCTTATGTTAAGCTTAGTTAGCAATTTCATTTTGAGTTATGTGCTGTCCTTTTTATGGTCATAAGATAATCCTCTTCAACCATTAATAAAATTAGATAAATTCCACGTGGCACAACCTATCCGAGGGAAAGATGAGAATAATGGTGAGGAATGAAGGATAGGAGTTGGGAAATGGACCTTACTAGCGGGCCCGGGCTTTGGGCTTAAAACACAAAATTGACCGTACAATATTGCCCTTCTTACAGGACGGACCGGTTTTGAAGGTCAACAAGAGTATAAAAACTACCCACATCATCGATCATCATCGTCTTTGTGGGGAATAGGAAAAAGAGAGAGGAGGGAGAATAAAAGGGGTTTTAGAACACTTCTCGTTTTGGTTGGGTTTTCCCAAACCCAGAGGTTTTTAATTCTGTCCACAAACTACACTTAACACAATAACAAAAAACACACAAAAAAGAGAAAAATGTGTAACGAGTAAATATACATTCTAAGGATTCAAAATTTTACTGGTAGAATCTGTACAGAAAGAAGGCAAAACGCGCAGATTGCTTCATATCAGGTAATTCGATCTAATTTTTCTTTCTTTCTTTTTTCCATTTCCTATTTTTCTGGTTTGCATTTGATGGCAGCATTGACTATTTCAAGTGATGTGTTTTATGATCTGGGTTTGGGATGATTAAGAGTCTGGTGGGGGAATTTATTTTTCTGGTAAAATTCAGGTTGATCACACAGAGATCTAGGATCAGTTTTCTTGAATTAGCCTTCTTAGTTTGATTGCGTGAATTCCAAGGCTTCTTCGTGATTTCTGTGCTTATAGTGGAACTGGAATTGCATTCGATTTTTACTGCCCCCGTTTTAACTTTCGAAACACAACCCGATGCAACTCATCGGTACTGGTTGAGGATCGGGCTTTTTTCCTTCTTCTTCTTCTTAAAACTGTCTTCATGTTTTGTGAACCTTCTTATCCCATGATATCTCAAAGTCAAAGAATCCTTTATTATTTACTCGTTATGGCTGATGGGAAGTTTGCCTATAACACATTTGGGGAGAGATCTTTGCTTTGTTAACGATGTTTTATCATATTACATCAACATTTTCCACGTATTTGTCAATTAATCAACAATGTGTCAGAAATAGACTTCTTCTGCCTGTGAATATTTTCAAAAATTCGATGCCATCATAACACTGTGAATATTCACAAACCGCATCTTTACGGATTGGGATAATTCTTGATTTTCCTAGTTTTTATCTTTTATTGGACATAGTAACATAGATATGGGTTTTTCTCAATTTCATCCCTATTGAAAATGAGGAGCAATAAAGTGCGACCCTTAAGTGTCTCTCTCTATATATATATACACACACACGTTACGTGAACGCGTGTGTACCCTATGTCGATGGGTAACCTATTTTAAAAAGTACAATAGCTAATTAAATCAAAAAGTACAATAGCTAATTTTGCAAACAAATCTCTATTTTGTCCTTATAAATATGGTTCTCGCAAAGAAGTATTTATTTGAACATATAATATGTAAAAACATGTAATAAAACCTTAACAATATAAATGAGAAATAAAATTTGAATAAAGAAAAATAAAACTTGCCTTTAAAATCCCGTCCTAGTCGGCTCTAAGTCTCAATCACACGCTCCACATGAATCTTCCTTCATCTGCACAATAATATTAAAGACTAGATCAAGAATGGCTTACATAAATTTTTTAAATATATATTGTTTGAAGAAAGTGAGAAGTCTAATAACTTTACAAAAATAACAAATATTGATAAGGAAATAAGTAGAAAAAGCACATCAGTATCCATAGAACATTAGATAAGGGAAAAAGTAGAAAAGAGTTAGCTTGTTTTGCACCTTGAACTCATGTCGATGGGGAACTAAAAATAGGATGAAATATTCCAATGAAGTCAAACCTAAAAGAAAGTAACACGTTAGTAAAGACTAAAGAATGCTAATCCTAAACAAATAAAGCCTAAAGAATCCTAAACTTAAATAAAGTCATCTCCAATAAAAATGGTGATACACGGAGTTTTGGTTTTATCCCCAAAAATAAAATAAAAAATTAGTAGTGATTACAATTACAATTATATCCAACATAAAATATATTTACGAAGGATAAAAAAGGCGAACGACATTTCGATAAGGGTTTCGTGCTTTTAATATAGTATATATTGTATCGTCATTTACTTAAGGTCCTTATGTTTCTTTTTTTTTCCTCCAATTTTGGAATTTTTGTACCTCTCTCTTTTGATTACCATTTATGGTATGGTAGATGACATGCTTCCTTTGCTACTGTAGATCGAAGTGAACTTTGTGACATTGGCTCCTTGCATTTGGTCATTACTTATTGGCATGCTATCTAAGCTATGGTGTCAAAGAAGAGGCTGAACTGTGGTTTTAGTGGCTATCAAATTCCTGTTATACCTAAAGCTCCTAGATCAGCTAGAGTAAGCGTGCTGTATTTATTAAATTATGCTTTTACAACTTCTTTTTCTCTACCTTTTCTAAATGTCTCCTGCAATTCTAATTTCTTTCAGAAGAGACGCCCCTGTAACAAATTGGACGATGGTCAAATTTGTGCATTTGAATTATTGGCGGCTGTAGCTGGCAAACTCTTACTTGAGAGTGAAAGTTCTGCTTCAAGTAATGCAGGTGCACCAGCGGGAAAATATGAGCTCGCTGATTGCAGGGATATTATTAAACATGAACAAGTGGAAGATGATAAAGCTATGAGATCAGAGTGTCTTGACCAGGGAAGTTGTATAGAAAGTGCCTATATACCAGAAGCTGCAGAGCAAGAGCAAACTTTCAAGAATGGTTTGAGTAAACCTTTTGCCGAAAATAAATCCTTTTTAGAGCATACATCTACTATTATAGGCTCTAATTCCTTATTAAAAGACTGGTCTGACGTGAAGTTGGAAAGCTGCAAAGAGGTCAGTGCAGATGCACAGTTACAAACCAAAGTGGAAGGTGGATCTCCTGATCTGGCTGATCCATTTGATATTAGAATTGTGGAAGGAACTCGAAAACAGTTAGATGATGACAGCAAACAGACTGAATTAACTGTGGCGAATAGTTGCAGTATAAAAGCTCCAATAGAAAAGAATGTGAATAGTAGTGCCTTGGTTAATTCAGATAGTAGTGTACAGTTGCCCTTGTACAGGGACTCGGTTCCTTGTGCTTCTTTTGTAAAGTCAAGGAACAATGTAAAGTTAGGTATTAGAGATGATGACGAAAATTATTTTGGGTGCTATAGGCATAGCACTAAGATTAGGACCTTCAGGCCAACATCACGTATCACATACAGAAGAATAAGGAAGATTTTGACATCTAGACACTGGAAAGTAGCTCCTAAGTTGAGGGATTGTGAACGTTCTTACTCTAGTAAGTTGGGGAATCTTACTCCGATATTTTTATACCATAAGCTATACTCTTACTCAATTTTGTTAGTTTTTCATACCACATTCTAACTACTTGATTTTGGTGTTTTAGATGATGGAGTGAAGTCCTTTTATTGCAATAGGAAAAGCAAGCGTGGAAATGAAAGGTGTCGATTTGAAATTCCTTCCAAGAGAAGGAAATTGTATGACCATCGCTTTGCCGTGGTGTATGACCAGGAGGCCAGTAGCAAAAGCATTTCAAATTCACATGAAAAGGGAGTCAAGGGAGATACCACAATCCCACCTAAAGGTCAATACCTTTTTATCCCCCTTACTGTTGATGATCATGATTTATCCTGTCTTGCTGAGTAACTGCTGTTTTTCTCTACAGGAGCTGGGGCTTCTGCTTCAATTAGAAATCATCAGAAGGATCCTAATGGTAAGAGATTTTATATTTGAGTTTGGGGCGCAATTTGCCACATTTGGATCATTTTCTTTTTCTTTTTTGTATTAGACATACTTTTTTCTCAAAAAAGCTTTTGGCCTGACGAGTCAAAATTTTCCTTTACAGTAAAATTTAGCATCAAGTCCTTCAAGGTGCCAGAGCTTTATATTGAGGTTCCTGAAACGGAAACAATTGGTTCGCTGAAGGTATTTCTTTCACAGGCACTCTCTTACTTTTTTCTCATTAATATCAGATGTGTTGCGAAATCTAGAAAATCTTCGATTTTTAATCAAGATTACTTGAACTTATGCATCTTCATATTTCAGCATTTGCTGTAGGGATTTGATGTGTACAACTGTTTATGTTAACACTAGACCATAATAAGATGATCTTATGCGCAAATGTAAAGAGTAAATAAATATATTTTTGAGAAATTCACATAAATCTCAATGGGTGCATATTGCACTTGGTATTAACTAATTCCTTTAAGCTTCTTTGCTTTTGTCGTACTCTCCCTGCAGATGTTTAATTAAGCACTTCTATGTGCGGAAAGCTTCAGATTCCCTTCGAGGAGTCACTTGATTAGCTCTTCCTAGTGGTAGTGTAGAAAGCGTATTTTCTCGTGGAGTTCGAATAAACATTTTTAATCTTTTATGGGGTAAACAGTTTTTGATAAGTGGAATTCAAATAAACAGCTCTTTATCTTTCTTGCAGAGAACAGTAATGGAAGCAGTAACAGCTATCCTGGGAAGTGGATTACGGGTGGGGGTGGTTCTTCATGGAAAGAAGGTCAGAGATGACAATAGAACTCTACAGCAAGCTGGTATTTCACCGAATGACAATCTTGATACATTGGGTTTCACTTTGGAACCTAGTTTCAGCAAAGTTCCTCTGTCATCGTCTCCTAAAGATGATACTCTTGCTTCAGCATCATATATTACAGACCAAGAATTATCTAGGTATTGTTGGGAAGAAACTGTATGCTTTTGAATAATGGTGCTTTGCATAGTTATCAAAGAAAAGAGAAAGAAATGTTACAATAGGTTTTGGCTACTCCATAGATAGCTGACAGTGTCTAAGTTAGTCCTTTTTATATTCAGGCATCCATCTAGTCCTATCTTCGAATTGGGTCCTCCCAATGCTTTGTCAGATCCTCCAGAGGCTAACCATGAACTGGAGATATCACCTACAACTTCTATTGATCAATCAGCTGATGAAGCTTTTCCAGATTTTAAAGCCTTGACCATAGTTCCTCCTGTGAATACAGAGGCACTTGCTGTGGTTCCGGTGAATCATAAAAACAGACGTTCTGAACTTTCACAGCGTAGGACAAGGAGGCCATTCTCAGTTGCTGAAGTAGAAGCGCTGGTCGAAGCTGTAGAGCAGCTTGGAACTGGAAGGTATGAAACAAATAGAATTCTCTTTACGAGCATTGGAACAGTTTGAAATTTGTAATTCACGGGGGATCTTCATTTCAATCTTTGTTAATGCAGGTGGCGTGATGTTAAAATGCGTGCTTTTGATAATGCCGATCACCGGACATATGTTGACTTGAAGGTTAGACATCTAATTTGTGCATTTCTTTTTCCTTCTCAAAATGTTGATTAAGAAAGATTGTTTCTCAATTTGATCACTTGTAATTTTTTTTCCCTGTGAAAAACTGTGTAATTCCTTGACCTTTCCACATAGTATCTTTGGCTCTGAAATAAAGGTCATGTTCTGTTCTATTTATGTTCTATTACTGCCTGGAGTTTGGAACCCATGTCTTAGTTATTTATGCCAACTTGAAAATAGGCGTCTTTTCATATGACAAGATGCTTTACAAACTTTCACGATCCAACATGTTCATTATAATGGCTTTCTGGTTCTTATGACAGCTCAGAATGATTTTGCATAAACAGGTACATGAGTTGTTCCCCGGATAAGCTTAGATATTATCAAAATTTTTAACTATCTATAACAAAGCTATTGATTGTCGCCATCATCCATGTGACATGGGTTGCTTTGTTTATATTTTATAGGATAAATGGAAGACATTAGTTCATACAGCAAGTATAGCCCCACAACAAAGAAGGGGAGAGCCCGTGCCCCAGGAACTTCTTGACAGGGTCTTAGCTGCCCATTCCTATTGGTCTCAGCATCAGGCCAAGCAACACGCCAAACAACATGCTGAACCTCTGAAAATTGTAGATGCTCAGGTGCAGAATGGCATTGCTGCTTGAGTGGAGATGTGTAATGTGAAGATGTAAAGTTAATATAATTATGATAGGAGACCCGGCGAGGAAATTTGTAAAGAAAGCTTCGTCGCAACTCTTGTTGACTGGCTCACACACTGATTTATTGCCATGTTTTCCACTGCGACTGGATGGAAATGGCATTTGTAAATGAATCAAGGAATAAAGCAGTCTAACAGACAACGAATTTCTTTGCTTCTGTAGGTTCTTTTCTTTCCGTGCTGTTAGGATTGGATAGGAGAATGACGAAAAGAATCAACTGTATCATGATGTACATTAATTTCATATTTCTACCACTATTATATTTGTACTAAATGTCGTCACTGATGAATTCCTTTTGCTTGATATTAAATTGGATCTCCACTAATTATTTTCCTTGCTATAAGTTCAGTTCTTACAAAGAGCTATCAATATCCCATCCCATAGCTTGGAATCTAATTTTGTTTTTTAAAGCTTGATTTTGTGATAATTACTCATTTTTGCCCAAGTGCTTAAAGCAGAATAGGAAATTTTGTTTTTTAAAGCTTGATTTTGTGATAATTACTCATTTTTGCCCAAGTGCTTAAAGCAGAATAGGAAATCATGGTAAATACTCATTGCTAAAGGCTCACTATTGGAGGAAGGAATACCTTAGTAGCTGAAGCCAAGAAATACCTTGGTAGCCAAAGCCAGAAAAAAAATTGGAAAAATTAAAATTTGATTAACATATAATAAGGATATTTAGAGAATTGAGACTATAGAAATTGAAATAAAACAATAAAAGATTGCAGAGAAAAGGGAGAGAATTCTTATTGATTTTTGCGATAAATTACATTGGGATAAAACCCTTTTATTTTTAGGAGAAAAATGACATAGCCACGAAATAACAAACTCTCTAAAAGATAGACATTCATCTAGAATACAATTCTATTTATAACACTCATCCTTGAATGTTTATTCAACATATAATGTGTCTCGGTAAAACCTTAATTAAAATAAAACTCAATGAGAAAAAATTCTAGTGAAGGAAAAATAGTACAAATGTTTAGAAATACGTCTTTTGATTGCCTCGTTAAAAACCTTACAAAGAAAACTCAGTGGGTCAAAACCTTGTAAAGAAAAAGAGCACAATGTGTATTAACTCTCCCTAATGAGAGCATCAATTTACATCTTTGAGCCTTCCCATTCCAATCTTGTACACTAGCTTCTTGAAGGTTGACGTCGATAGAGATTTGGTGAACAAATCGGCCATATTATCACTTGAACGAATCTGTTGCATATTGATATCACCATTCTTTTGAAGATCATGTGTGAAAAATAACTTTAGTGAAATGTATTTTGTCCTATCTCCCTTTGTGAATCCTCCCTTCAATTAGGCTATGCATGCTGCATTCTCTTCATACAAAATCGTGGGTAGTTTGTCACTCTTCAAACCACATTTTTGACGAATAAGATGTATTATAGACCTCAACCATACACATTCTCAACTTGCTTCATGAATAGCAATTATCTAATCATGATTAGATGAAGTAGCCACGATTGATTCCTTAGTTGATCGCCAAGTATGGCAGTGCCTCCACATGTGAACATATAGCTTGTCTGAGGTCGAGCCTTGTGTGTGTTAGATAAATACCCAGCATCAACATAACTAACAAGATCAGGAGTGTAATTATTTCCATAAAATAAGCTCATATCGATAGTCTCTTTCAGATATCGCAATATGTGTTTGATTTCATTTCAACGTCTCCTTATAGGAGTAGAGCTACATCTTGCTAAAACATTAGCTGAAAAAGTTATGTGAGGTCTTGTAGTATTAGCAAGATACATTAATGCACCAGTTGCACTAAGATATAGAACTTTAGGACTAAGAAGCTCTTCATTCTTTTCTTGAGGTCAGAACGGATCTTTATTCACATCAAGTGATCGAACAACCATTGGAGTACTTAATGGATGTGCTCCATCCATGTAAAACGTTCCAATACCTTTTCTGTGTAGGCAGATTAATGAACAAAAATCCCATTTGCAGCCTTAGTTGATTTTCATGTCACCATGCTACTTGAGATTGTGAAATGTGATTCTTTGTGCTTACCCTGTCATGTGCAAGACTCGTTATATGCTTGAACTTATCTATATGAAAGAAAGTGATACTAAATGAATGAAAATGGTAATGAAC
The DNA here is from genome assembly GCA_005239525.1 of Nicotiana knightiana. NCBI lineage: Eukaryota > Viridiplantae > Streptophyta > Magnoliopsida > Solanales > Solanaceae > Nicotiana > Nicotiana knightiana. Next base: position 25,653 of record ML371871.1, on the reverse strand, counting down.
TCAATTTTTTAATCTATCCAAGTGTTATGGGCTGTGTAGTAAATGATGGGAAAGAAAAGTGAATTGATTTGACTGATCTAAATGGTTATGGCGTACCATACATGACTCACTTCTTGGTAGAGATTATTGTGCCTTTGATTTCACATGGCTGTTCGGTTGTTATGAATTTATACTCTTGATGATAGAAATCCTTGTGATTGAATTGTTGATTGTTGTTGCTATTTAAATGATGTCCGGTGTGATCGGGTTGCGCGCCGCAATAGAATAAATAAGGGTGGAATGTGAGAAGTAATAAGGGTGTAATGTGATTGTACGGTGGGATCGGGTTGCGCACCGCAACAGAAGAAATAAGGGTGGAATATGATCGTAAGGTGGGATCGGGTTGCACGCCGCAACAGGAGAATAATTGAAATATGAAACTGTGAAAACCTCATTTTTGATTCTCTGTATCTCTGTGCAATAATTGTTTGGTTTCTTTGACTGCCTCCTATCTGTGCACTGTTTTGATTTTACTTAGAGTAAAGTTTGTCCATACATACTAGTACTATTCCATGGTACTAACGTTCCTTTTGTCGGGGGCGCTACATCTTTCATATGGATGTTGGTGGTTCTATAGCAGGTAGCTTAGTCCGCCGATAGTGGTTCCTTACTCTCATCTCCTCAGCAGTTCTGGTGAGGCCCACTCCCTTCGGGGCCGTGTGTAGTCTATGCTATCTTCTTTTGTATATTTTGTTCCTTTAAGGTATAGCTGTGGCCTTGTTGCCGGCAAATCCATATACCCTTCTCCGTATCTTTAGAGGCTCCGCAGACACTGTGTGAGTTGTATATATATTTTGGGTAGTAGTTGTAATTATTCGAGATCGTGGTCCCGTGATGGAAATGTTGTGTTTAGTTTGTATATTTTTGGGATTATCAAATGATTGAAGCTTTAAAAAGGGAAAATGGAAATTATGTCGTAAATTCATTCCTTGATTCCATTTGCTATGCCATTTATAAATTTGTATATTGTGCACACGGGGTAACGCGTTGGGTAGGAAAGGTAATCCAGGTCCGCTTGACCGGAATCATCCGGTTAGGCGCCGGTCTCGTCCCTCAGTTTTGGGGCGTGACAATATACATATATATAATCAGTTGCGCTCACTAGGGTGTGCAGACTCCGGAGGGGCTCATTCAGACCAAGCGCTATATAATTGTGGCGTGCATCCAGATCCCATAAAATGTAACCAATATAACATGCTGCAGCGTGCAACCCAATTCCAAAATATCACTCTCACTCTGGCCTTCGACCTCACTCAACCATCAATGTCTCGAGTCTCCCTCACGGACTCACAATGTCATGAAACTAGCCCAACAATAATGATATGATGTATCAATAAATAACTACTGAGACTGAGATATAATATGAGTGCATGAATATAACTGAGTACGAAATATCATTGAAATCAGTGAGATGACAACAAGAATCAGCCACTATGGGTCCTAACAACATCAACATAGAGCCTAAAAGTTATATCTAGCATGATTGACAGCTCAGTTACTTTATCACATGGTGAAAGCACAGATATCAACAAAATAGGGCTAATATATAGTACCATGGAGACAACAAAGTCACAATTCACAGGGTTCACGCCCACACACTTGTCACCTAGCTTGCGCGTCACCTCAATACCAATCACACAACACGTAATTTGGTGTTTTATACCCTCAGCACTAAGTTTAGAAGAGTTACTTACCTCTAACTAGCAAATTCCAATACCGAGCAAGCCAAGAGATGCTCCAAGAATTCCATCTCATGCGTTCCGACCTCCGAATGGCTTGAAACTAACCAAAAATAACTTAAATACATCAAACAATGCTAAAGGAATCAATCTCAATCGAAAAAGGTCAAATCTTTAATCAAAAGCCGAAAATCGGCCAAAAAGCCCAACCGCTCGCACCTCGAAACCTGACAAAACTCACAAAATCTGTCAACCCATTCAATTACGAGTCCAGCCATACTGGTTTTACTCAAATCCGACTCCGAGTCAATGTTCAAAACTCAAAATTTCATATTATGAAATTTTAGGCCAAAACTCCCAATTTCCTCTTTAAAAATTCATCAACCAAAGCTACAATCGAAGATATATTCACGAAATATAACCAAAATCAAGTAGAGAAATCTTACTCCAATTCATATGGTGAAAATCGCCTCGAATATTGCCCAATTATGAGCTCCCCAACTCAAAATATATTAAATAAATAAAACCCTCGTTTTAACATTGTTTGGCCTCGTTTCTTGAGCCAAAAGATCTTGTACCTCACTTTTGATTCCTCCAACGGATTTCTTTTGAAATTTTAGTCAAGTTAGGCTCTTGAATCACTCCATTTGACCTTATATTGAAGGAGATATGTTGGTTTCAATATTTAGAAATAGTGCAGATTTTTAAATACGAAATCAGTGGCAATTTCGTGATTAATCTGAAAAATCTGGCAACCCAATTCTTAGTAAAATGATCATAAACTCCTCATACGATGTCAAAATTTGACGATTCTTTTTGCTATGGTTACATAATTACGATACGGATCTAATGCTTCAATGAAAACATAAATTGGAGCTCATTTTCTTAATGAAGTACAATTTATGCTTGAAGAAACGTGCAACACAACCCAAACCTATCCGAAACTCACCCGAGCCCCTAGGGACCCCGTCCGAATACACTAACAAGTCCTATAAAATAACATGGACCTACTCGAGACCTCAAATCATGCATAACAACATCGAAACGATGAATCACACCCCAAATCAAACTTAATGAATTTCTCTAAACCTTCAAATTCCAATTTTTGCCAATTAGTGCTGAATCTTTCTAGAAATATCCAATTGCAAATCTGGGCATACGCCCGAGTCCAAAATTACCATCCGGACCTAACAGAACCATCAAAACTCCAATCCGAGGTCAAATACTAAAAAGTCCAACTTGGTCAACTCTTCTAACTTAAAGTTTCAATCATGAAGTTCATTCTTCCAAATCGATTTCGTACAACCTTTAAACCAAAATCGATGATTCACACAAGTCATAATACATCATACGGAGCTACTCATTCCAGTAAACTACCCAGTGAAGTGAAAATGCTCAAAACGATCGGTCGGGTCGTTACAACAAGGTTACCCTGACTGTTCGGGAAAATAATGCCACCAAATATCATCAATAACAACAACCTAGATTGTCACTCAATACTCTCCACTGGTGTCTGATGCGTGATCTCCTCGTGTAGCGCCTCAATGTGATGCCTAAATAAGCAATAGCTTTAATCGGCTAACTTCAAACTCCTCAACCTGATAGAATCTAGTGAGCCTCTCCGGCATATGTAGTTAGCAAAGCATCCTATACTCCCTAATCGGAGGCAGGTAGTGGATAATAAGATCGTCAACGGGAAGTCCAAATAAAACTTCTACGTCCTGTAATGTGATAGTGGCCTCGCTAGTAGGCAAATGGAATGTATGTGTCTCTGGTCCCAATGCTTGATTAGAGCTCTGATCAACAGCCAGTCAAACTATAACCCGCCGACCTCGACGAATCGGTAAAAACTAGTCCGAGCGAGGCACGAGACAATGTGCTGATGTAGTGGGTGATCCCTAATAAGCTCCCAAAAATCATCATTGCATCGCAGATGGAAGTTCTGGCTAAACTATCCATCATATACATTAATATTTTAGATTTAACAAAAAAAATTTGACAGATTTTCCTTTATACTGACAGCTATTCAGATTTTTATTCGTTACTCTGAAATACCTACAATATTTTTCTAGTTTTAATGCTCGATATATATTAATTATTTTATTAATTCATTTAATATGAGAAAACTGATCAATGTTTGGTTATTTCATTTCTTGTTTATTTGCAATTACCTGGGATGTTTATATATTTTATTCGCATATCTTCTCTATATGCTAGATCTGGAATGTTTAACATGCCTCGTTGTGCATATCTTCTCTATATGCTATTTGGTCTGATTAGTGAGAGTACAATACATATCTTCTCCATATGTATACATGTGCACCTGGGACTTGATAATATATGCATATCTTCTCTATATTGTTGCTGAGAGACAGGGTAGAGTTGGATTCCAACCGCAGTCTTTGATGTTTCTTTCCATTTCAGTTGTTGTTGTCATTATTCAGACAATATCTTTATTTCATATTTTCAGACTTGTACTTCTATTGTAGAGCTCATGACTCCATATTACAAGTTCAGGGGGATTTTTATGTGTTGACATATTATATTTTTGACATTTGGCTTTAGATTTTGTTAGTTTTATTATCTTGTTCGAATTTTGTTATGCTGGCTTACCTAGAAAGTGAGTTATGCACCATCAAAACCGGATGTTGGATTTTGGTTTGTCGCAAGCTGGTATCAAAGCCCTAGGTTCACAAGTTCTACAGGTCATGAGCAAGTTAGTAAAGTATTGTGGATCGGTACGGAGACGTCTATACTTATCTTCAAGAGGCTACCGAGCTGGGAAAATTCCACTTTCTTTCATTCTTATTGTGCGGATTTGTTATTTCTCAAGTTTGAAACTTTACTATTCTATTCTCTCATAGATAGTGAGAATATGCTAAGCCAAATCAGCCGACCATCCACCAGTGCCTCTAGTCAGGGTTGTGAGACGTCGGGGCTGAGGTAGAGGCCAAGGTGGGTATTGACGTCCAAATTCACTCCTCGAAGAGTAAGCGGACACGGGCGCCTGCAATATATACCCAACTGTGGGTCGTGATCGAATCCCACAAAGAACAATATGTAGGCAATGAGGCAAGTAAGAGAATTTTTGCTTATTATGCTAAGCCAAACCCTAATAATGGTTTTGAGAAAATATTATAACTTATGTGAAAATGTGATACCTGGAGTTAAGGGCAAGTTCTATAGAGTGGTGGTTAGACTGACTATGTTGTATGGAGCTGAGTGTTGGCCCGTCAAGAAGTCCCATGTCCAGAAGTTGAAAGTAGCTGAAATGAGGATGTTGCGATGGATGTGTGGGCATACTATGAAAGATAAGATTAAGAATAAAATTATTAGGGAAAAGGTAGGAGTGACATCTATGGAGGACAAGTTGCGGAAATCGAGGCTAAGATGGTTCGAGCATGTGAAGAGGAGATACATAAATGCTCCGGGCAGGAGGTGTGAGAGGTTGTCCATGGCGGGTCTGAGGAAGGGAAGTGGTAGGCCTAAGAAGTATTGGGGATATGTAATTAGGTAGTACGTATCATTGCTTCAGCTTACCGAGGATATGACCAACAATAGGAAGTTGTGGAGGTCGATGATTAGGGTTGTAGGTTGACAAATAGTAGTGTGTTCCTCCTAGGCTGATCAGTAATACCAGTACTATTTTTGTAATTTCATATTTTTGGTTATTTATTATGCATGTTGTGGCATTCACGCCCATTACCATGTTACATTGTTGCTAATATTCTTTGCTACTTAGTTTCTTTATCTTCTCTGTTCCTCGAGCCGAGGGTCTATCGGAAATAATCTTTTTTTTATGAGGTAGGGGTAAGGTCTGCGTACACACTAACCTCCCCAAAACCCATTTATGGGATCAAACTGGGTTTGTTGTTGTTAATGTAAAAATTTAAACTAACCTAGAAAGCAAGTAAAATTATCAATGGCTAGAAGAATGGATACCCGGGGAATTATACTCAATTAACAGAATAATGTATTTCACGATTCTACAAATATGAGCAAGTTTATGTTAATTAGCCTCGGATAATAATTCTATATTATCTTTTTCAGAAGACTAATAAGACTTCCTAATTGAATTATCTATAAAACAATTAAGATATCAAGTACACCCGAATATGACTACAAGTAGTTCAATCCTATCCTTAGGCAGAATCTATAAAATTAGGGTTAACGCCTCAAGTTCTTGTTAATTAATCTTTCTCAACCTCAAATTACCTTTTTCAGGACTAATTCGATGTTAATGAACGATTCCTAGGGTTAGCTATCCCTTTGAAAATATTAAAGAACAAGAATAATTAAAGAAATAATTAACTCACTTCACTAGTAATAAAAATCATTCAATACATAAGCATAACAAGAGATTTAATCAAAACTTTAACAATGAATATTCCCATAAACAAGTTTCAAGTATTGGAACAAATACTCCACACTTATATATTCAATACAAAATTAAGGAAATGAAGAGATGAGTAAAAATAAGCAAGAACTTCTCATCCAAAATCTTCAAATATTCAACTCCCAAGTGTGTGTGCAAGAATCCTAGCTCCAAGCTTGTATTTTCAACTCAAAGATTGCCAAAGATAGCCAAAGATATTTTCCAAATGAGATGGGTCGAGTATTAGATGGTGTTTGAGCAAAAAGTGTGAAATTCCAATTCTGTCCAAATTCTGCTTAGTTAATATGGTACGCGTTTGCGAAAAAGATCATGCGATCGCGATGAATAATGATTCAAAGAACCTCAATTGCAAAATGCACCGTGATCGCGTAGAACATTTGAGCAGCTGCTGACCAGCATTCCTTCAATGCGTTCGCGCAATGTTCAACGGATTCGGGATTGACGTCGTCCAGGTTGACCGCAATCGCATCACTCCGCCTTGCTATCGCGCAGAGTACTTGACCAGTCGCTGACTAGCTATTCCTTCTCTGCGTTCTCATCACTTCCTCCGAGTTGCGCGTTAGCTATTCTTCTAGACTTATGCAATCGTGTAAAACTCTTCGTGATCGAGAAGATCAATAATTGAAAGCAGTCTATTTTTTCCATTTTAACAACTTTTGACTTGTTTTCTTCCGTATCTTCTCTAAATCACATCATACCTGAAATATGCCAATAAACCACAACAAATGCCTTAGTTTCTTAGCAAAATCATACAAAATTCTAAGTATCATGAAGAGATAAGTCAATAACTTATCAAACCCCAAACATAAACTATTTCTTGTCCTCAAGAAATTCAACAACTAAGAACATCCTTCAATAAAATCAACAATTAAGCTAATGGCATACCAAACATCATTTCAAGTCAAAAAGGGTCAAATCAAACATACGCTAGTGACCTTTGTTGGCACCAATAATTAATTCAAAGCATATGAATCACCAACTTCTCTCAAATTTCATTTCAATTAGAGTGCTCGAATACCACGTTAATCAAATTAGCAATCAAGTTATGACACTAAAGCTTCAAAATTTGCCTCATTATCACAAACAACTTTCTTTTGTTTATTCCTTCCAATTGAAAATTAGATTAAATTCACAACTCAAATTTCACGTGCCCTCACACTAATAATACTACTCACTTTTAACACACCTTATACACCTTACTAGCATGGCCATGTGATACCTTGTATGGTACTAGTCCATAAATATCGGGTATTTTAGCTCGGGTTGTATTTTATCCCAAAATATCAAACTTCGACGAAAGTCACTTTCTTCGATTTTCTTACCCTCTCACCTTCACGAATTTACTCATTACTTGTAGGGTTGCTTCTAAACTGATATTTTGACCATCTTCCCGGTGGAATTCTATTTTATTTCCATAATACTCATACAATACCTTTTTAACTTCCCCAACTCTTATATGAATATATCTCAAGTATTACAATGTCATAACTGCGAGACTGAATTCCCCATGTTGGGGTTCCCAATGTTTATCTTGCATTGATTTGTTGATTTGTCTTTTATCCTCTTTTCTAGCCATAACGGGGCTTTTCCTGAATCAACTACTTGCCCATTCTCATATTAATATTCCGAGTAATCTTTCTTAGGTTATTCCCTTTGTCTTAACTTACCTCTCACGCTGGCTCCTTATTTATCAAAAACATCCTAGGCTGGAAGCCTTACTTCCTTTCCTTGACGTCTGCTTACAAAATATTCTGGAATTTCAGCATATCAATAACATTTGGATAAGTGCAATCTCATCCCTTTCTCATTTTTATCGCATTCTTCCTTTACCATTCCATAATTACTAGAACCACTTAATTCTGACTTAATGCCACATCACTCCATATTCCCCCCTTTAGGGGAGTACTAAGATTTAACACTACGACGATCTACCTATAGATGTTTTACCTCTTCATCTTTGGCATCTTCTCACATCATCGATGACCCTTACTCACCTTGCGATAATCCTTCTGTACCAAGGATAACAACTTTCCTTACTTTGCAGGGGTGACACTTAGTATAATTGGCACATACAGTCCCTTAAGCATAACGTTTCTCACATTGTTTGCTTTAGGGAAGCGTCTTCCTGAATACTGTTCTCTGAATTCCTCATGAATATTCTTGTGTTTTCCATTCTATTATTGCCGGAACACAACCTGAAATTCTCATGATATCGACCATTATCAAATCACTTAGTCCCTAATTCATGTTTAGTTTATCTTGTTCACCAGCCCATACTGATTTCTATTATTCTGGGGTCTGAATTTTCCTTTTGGTAATCGCGTTAGAGTTGCGAACTTATTTCTCGAAATGAGGATATTACTATATGGCCTATACTCTTTTTTTGTCCTAAGGCTTGTCACCTCTCGTCTCTTCCTTCACTTGACTATAGATTCTGTAATACTGATAATCTTCATTAACTGGGTTCCTCGTACCCATCTTTACCATGCTTATTTTACTTTTTGAAACTTGTATTTATCTTATGAATCTCTTATTATCTTTCACCATAAAGGTGGATAAATATTCTTGCCTTAAGGTCCCTTATCAAGAAGCTTACAAGTCTTAGTATACACATGATCTGCTGAATACCTCATATTTATCCATCATAAGCATGATGCAAAAATTGAGTTCCTCTGACTCAACTCTTCCACAGCCGCATTCAATCCCTTATCAACTGTCTTTCTAAATGTAGGTATCGTTGTATTACGAATAAGATAGAGTTTAGGAAATTGAGTTTTTACAACTGAGCTCTACCACACAATCTAGAGTAAAAAGAAAGAGTGATAGTCCCAAATGCCCTATAACCTCCTGCTTATAAGTGTGGTGCACGACACACCCATAAATAAGACTCTACTAGACACGGCTTGTAGACTCCCTAGGACGGAACTACCCTGATAACACTTTTTGTCATGCCCCGAACCTGGGGGAAGAGATCGGCACCTGGTGCCTCACCTAACCTTACGTCGCAACTTGCGACTAAGGAACTCTGAACATGTGATGTCATACTTTGGCCATGGGCCACATTGCAAGAAAATTGCAAATGCTGACTAAATATCAATATAAATCTGGGCCGACAAGGACCCATAACTACTACAACTTGCAAACCAACAAAATATACATAAAAGTCCTACCAACACAACATACCGCACTAACTGACAGGATATCTATAAGCCTCTACTGGTGGATATACTGTGATCGGAACAGATCGCGGACCTACTCATAACATATATACATATATACAAAAGATGTAAATAAATCTCTAGACCCGGAAACTCCGAAAGGCATGGAGCTTACCGATCAAGCTGAACTCGGGCAACACTTAATGAGGAGGTCTACCTATCTGTCTTCCTGAACCTGCATGCATGAAATGCAGCGCCCCCAGAAAAGGGACGTCAGTATGAAATAATGTACCGAGTATGTAAGGCAATATACTGAAAGCTGAAGCTGATAATATAATAAGTGAAAGCAACTGGAAGTCAAAGATAATTTGAAGATATGCTTACCTACTGATACTGACTCCACTCTCTCAATATAGTAAGTAAAATAGTTGTCCGGCCCTATAAGACTTGGTATATATATATATATATATATATATATATATATATATATATATATATATATATATATATAACTAATCTACCGTAGTAGGCTCGCTCATAGGCGCTCGGCCACAGTAGGCTCGGTATATAACTTACCATCTGATCAGAGGTTGCCCAATAGAGGCCTACCCATCGATTATAGCTCGATGGTAATGAAAATATTGTAACACTATATATATATATACTCTCTTCTCTATGGAATGGAAGAAGGAAATACTCAACTGAATATGAAGTCCCAATAAGGAGAATATTGTAGCTTACAAAACTAGAAAAATATACGTAAATTCGGGGACATGATATTTTCTTTATGCCTTTTTATCAAACTTGTGTAATTACGAGATCATGCACAAATGAAATAAGGGCTTAGAATTAGCATATCTGAGTCGATTCTCTTGACAATCCCTCTAACATACATCAATTGCGACAACACTTAATGATGGATCGAAGTAGGGTAAAATCCGTATGATATTCTTGAGAAAGATTGCACCGTACTCCGTTATAATTACAAAATCTCACTTTCATTTTGAATTGTTAAAGCCTGGCGTTGCTTTGATATATGCAGATGCATATGAAATTATCCAAATACTGTTATGAGGTTATTTTTAAGAGTCGTAAGACTGTTAAGTTATAGATTTCTTATACATGGATATTGGCCCCACTTTCATAATGACTAAGCCACCAAAATGACTCTCTTAATTCCACCTTATTATATGGATTTAAGAGTCATACTTTGATAATGCCTTGGCTTCCACATTTTTGTAGTTAAAGCTTTATCCAAAATACCATTAATTAACCACTAATCTCAAGATTAATTGATAATCTCCCACAATCCAATAATTAATCAATTACCCACATAATTAAGAATTATCTCAACTTAATTATAATACTACTCACTTTTAACACTCCTTATACACCTTAATATCATGGCCATGTTGTACCTTGTATGGTACTAGTCCATAAATACCGGGTATTTTAGCTCGGGCCGTATTTTATCCCAAAATGTCAAACTTTGATGAAATTCGCTTTCTTCGATTTGCTTACCCTCTCACCTTCACGAATTTACTCATTACTTGTTTGAAATAGCATAAAATGCTTATAATCTTAAAATACTCTCATTCCCGAACTTACGTCGATTAACTTACGACGAAACTTTATCATACGAAAAATACGGGATGTAACATCTCATTTCCAAGCTTTCGTAAATTTACTTATAGCGTACTTTCACGTGCGAAAAAATAGGGCGTAACATCAACATTCGAGGATGAATGTTCCAAAGGAGGGAATGATGTTAAACCCTACATTTTCGTATGTTAAAGCTTCATCATAATTTAACTAACGTAAGTTTAGGAATGAGATTTATTTTGGGATTATAAGCATCATGCTATTTCAAAAAAGTGATAAGTAAATTCATGAATGTAAGAGGGTAAGTGAATCGAAGAAAATGAGTTTCATTGAAGTTTGACAATTTGGGATAAAATACGGTTCGAGCTATAATACCCAATATTTATGGACTAGTACCATACAAGGTACCACATGACCATGATACTGAGGTGTACAAGGTGTGTTAAAAGTGAGTAATATTTTAAGTAATTTGAGATAATTCTTAATTATGTGGATAATTGGGTAATTATGGATTTTTAAGGGGGAGATTAACTTGTAAATTAAATTTGTGGACAATTATCTAAGAAAGATTTGGATAAATATTAGAGGGATTTTTAAGAGAATCAGCTCAGGTATGTTAAGGCTAAGCCCTTCCTTCATTTTGGCGTGATCTCGTAATTACACGAGTTTGATAAGGAGGCATAAAGAGAAATTCATATTCCAGAATTTACGTATATTTTCCTAGTCTTGTAAGTTACAATATTATCCTTATCGGGACTTCATATTCAATTGAGTATTTCCTTTTTCTAGTCAAGAGAGCAGAGAATTTATATATACAGTATTACAGTATTTTTATTACCATCGAGCTATAATCGATGGGCAGGCCCCTATTGGGCAACCTCTGATCAGATGGTAAGTTATATACTGAGCCTACTGTGGCCGAGCGGATATGAGCGAGCCTAGTTTGGTAAAGCAGTTATATATATACCGAGCCTTATAGGGCCAGACAACTATTTTACTTACTATATTGAGAGAGTTGAGTCGTATCAACAGGTAAGCATATGTTCAGATTATCAGTTTAGTTTCAGCTTTAGTATATTGCCTTACATGCTCGTACATTATTTCGTACTGAAGTTCCTTTCTGGGGGCACTTCATTTCATGCGTGCAGGTTCAGACAGACAGACGGGTAGACCCCCCTCAGTAGGTGCTGCCCGAGTTCAACTTTATCGGTAAGCTCCCCGTCCTTCGGAGTTACCGGGTCTAGAAGTGTTGTGTACATCTTGTGGATATATGTAGATAGGTTATAGGTAGGTCGAGGCCCTGTTCTAATCATAGTACATCCATTAATAGAGGCTTGTAGACATATTATGTCAGTTAGTGCAGTATGTTGGGCTTGTAGGCCCTATACGTATATTTTGTTGGTTTGTCAGTTATAGTAGTTATGAAGGCCTTGTCGGCCAGGCTTTACGTTGAAATTTAGTCAGTGTTAGTCTCTATTCAGTTTTATATTTGCTTCACAAATTATCTTGCAATGTGGCCCTTGGCCAAAGTATGACATTATATGTCCAGAATTCCTGAGTCGCAAGTTGGTACGCAAGGATAGATGAGGCACCAGGTCTCATCCCCAGGATCGGGGCGTGACAACTCATCATCTTTGTCAAGAACTTGCTCTTCTTCTTTTCACGTTCTCTCTGTTTCAGCTGCCTCCTCTCAATCTTACCTAGTTTGGCTTTAATGGCATGCTTCTCTCGAACAAGATATGTCAAAGATGGACTCTTTCCTGGACCAGACGGACCGGCAGATGTGCTCTCTCCAGACGGTCCAGAAGGGAGACCATCCACAAGCTGGCGGACCTGTGTCTCCATACCATAGATCTGGAGAGAGAGAGATATACCTAAGTGTGAGAGGTGCCTGCTCAAGTGGTATAATGGCAGTAGCAATCCCTGTGGAAGGTGCGGAAGAATAAAGCATCTCAGTAGTGGTGTTAGGAAGCCGTCCAAGTGAGGAAGATGCTACATCATTCGTCATTTTTTTCTATGAATTCCCCGCTCCCTTTCTTAGCAATGGATAATTGAGCTTCTCGGGATTCTTTTCTTTCTCTGTTGGCCTCTTATCCACCCCCGTCTCATAGCATAAATGAGTGATCACGGATGGGAAGGATAAACTCTTAGTCCTCTCTGCAACAACCTATGCTATCTAATTAATTTGCCCCATATTCACTGGTGTGCCCTCCATGATAGCACAAGTCACCCTTTCCTTCTTAAGTGTAACCTCTATCTCATTATGTGAAGACATAACTCGAGCACATATAATAGAGAGACAAGTCTTGGCTTTGATAGTGAATTCAAAAGACTCGATCCTTAAATGAGTTTTTATCCAATTCGGTATTTTTCTACCGTACAAATGGTCCAAAAACCATTTTCCCTCAAGACTTTAGCTCTATCCATGTTTACATTGTTGTCAGCATTGGGAAGATTATAACATGTATTTATCAATTGTAGACCAAAGTAGACTTCTTTGCCTGACAGTGACAACCAAACCATTCTTGACGTTGGTGAAAAGGCATTCACATAGAATTCCCTTGTATTGGATTTTCATGGGTCCTTAGCAAAGTGAATCCATCCACTCGACACCAACCTTCCATAAAACTCGGGCCATCGACCTTCAAGGTCGGTCAAAAGAATAGCGTTTTCCTTGATCATGCTTCTACACAACTGTTTAATAGAGGTGGGAACATCTTAGTGGTGAAAATGTGTCCCGATCAAAGTACTCCACTTAGGAAACTTGCTTGGCATATTCTTGAAGATTTTTATTTAGTGTGAAGCCATTTTCAAGCGCAAAGTACTTAATATCACGACCCCAAATCCTAAACCAGCCGTGATGGCGCCTATCATGGAACTAGGCTAGCCAACCATTTCAGACTATCATAATATTTCATCATTTTTCCCACAATTAGCAGATTTTAAACAGCAACGTGAGATGACAATTTATACATTTCCCCAAAACCTGAAGTCAACTATCATGAGCATCTAAGACTGTAAATACATTGTACAATATAGTGACTTGCTAAAACAAAAGTTTGAGTTACAAAAGACAAAAACAACTATGATCTGGGGGAAGGAAAGAAGGTGAGCTAGGGACGCTGAGCAGCTACTCGATCCTTGAACAACTCCAAGCTCGTCCCGAAATCAACTAGTCAGATGGTCCGGTACCTGGATCTGCACACAGAGGTGCAGGGAGTAACGTGAGTACGCCAACTCAGTAAGTACTCAAAGTAACTAAAAACTTGAGTGTAGTGACGAGCATTTAAATCATATAACTCCATATAATGAATAACAGTGGAAATGAATAAATCAAGTCAGGAATCTACAATTCCTAATATTTCATAAAATTCCGATTTCCATTTAAAAAAAATCTCGTATAAAAGCATTTATCCAATATTTATTATCAGAGGATCAGTGTAAAGAAGATTGAAAATAACATTTTCATAAAATATAAGCCCCTCGGGCACAGTATCACTCACAATAAAGCCTCTCGGGCAAGCCTCTCAGTCACTCATGAGTCCACTATCAGTATCTCATGCTCTCACTTAAACACTCGTACTCGGCAAGTACCATGAATACACACAACTGCTACGGCGGGCAGCCCGCTCCACTATCCTGATCCATATAATAGTCGACTGCGCCCACTGGGGGTGTACAGACTCCTGGAGGGGCTCCTTCAGCCCAACCGCTATATCTGCTGCGGCGTGCAGCCCGATCTAATATGTACATTACTGCGGCATGCAACCCGATCCATATACAATATATATATTTCTGCGGCGTGCAGCCCGACCCATACATAATCTATATATTGTTATGGCGTGCAACCCGATCCATATGTAATATATAACATATATATTGCTGCGGCGTGTAGCCCGACCCATAACAATCCTCACATACTCGGCTCTCGGCCTGGACATATATACTGCTGCGGCGCACAACCCGATCCTTAACTATCCTCACATACTCGGCTCTCGGCCTGAATCAGTCATTCTCACAAGCCACTCCGGAAATTCATCTCAACTCACGGGCTCTGATAGATCCAATCTCACCAACTGACCCGCTAAAGCCTGAACATCAAGTGCTAAAGGTCACTCTGCTACTAGAAGGTAGGCTAGACTCCCCAAACTCTCCGCCCTGCGTCTCAGGGCATTGCCACTACATTGGCCTTCCCCGGATGATATAAAATAGTGAGGTCATAATATTTGAGAAGCTCCAACCATCTCCTCTGACGCAAATTTAGATCTTTCTACTTAAGCAGATGCTGCAAACTACGGTGATCAGTGAAAATCTCACAATGCACCCCATATAAATAATGATGCCAAATCTTCAAGCCGTGGACAATAGCTGCTAGCTCAAGATCGTGTATTCTCGTGAACCTTCAACTATCTGGACGCGTAGGCAATCACCCTACCGTCCTGCATCAAAACCACTCCAAGGCCAACTCTCGGGGCATCACAGTAAACTGTATAAGAACCTGAACCTATAGGAAAAACCAACACCAGAGCTGTAGTCAAAGCTGACTTGAGCTTCTGAAAGCTCTCCTCACACTCCTCAGTCCACCTGAACTGAGCACCCTTCTAGGTTAGTCTGGTCATAGGTGCTGCAATAGATGAAAATCCCTCTACGAAACGATGATAGTACCCTGCCAAACCAAGGAAATTGTGAATCTCGGTAGTTGATGCCGGTCTAGGCCAGCTCTGTACCGCCTCTACCTTCTTCGGATCAACCTGAATACCCTCATTAGACACCACGTGCCCCAAGAACGCTACTGAATCAAGCCAGAACTCACACTTCGAAAATTTTGCATACAATCTCTTTTCTCTCAAGGTCTGAAGCAAAACTCTCAAATGCTGCTCATGATCCTCCCAAGATCGGGAATATAGCAAGATACCATCAATAAACACGATAACGAAAGAATCCAGATAAGGATGGAATACACTGTGCATCAAGTGCATAAAGGCTGTTGGGCCATTGGTCAGCCCGAATGACATAACCAGGAACTCATAATGACCATATCCAGTCCTGAAAGCAGTCTTCAGAATGTCTGGCCCCCGAATCTTCAACCGATGATAGCCGGAATGCAAGTCAGTCTTGGAAAATACCCTGGTACCCTGCAACTAATCAAACAAGTCATCTATACGAGGCAGGGATACCGGTTCTTCACCATAACTATGTTCAGCTGCCGATAATCAATACACATACGCATAGAACCATTCTTCTTCTTTACAAACAACATCGGTGCACCCCATGGTGACACACTAGGTCGAATGAACCCCTTGTCTAGGAGTTCCTAAAGATGCTCCTTTAATTCCTTTAGCTCCGCTGGTGCCATACGATAAGGTGGAATAGAAATAGGATGAGTGCCTAGCACCAGGTCATTACCAAAATCAATGTCCCTGTCAGGTGGCATGCCTGGCAGGTCTACAGGAAACACGTCCGGAAAGTCACGGACCACAGGAACTGAATCATTAATGGGAGTCTCACCACTGACATCCCTCACAAAAGCCAAATACGACCATACGCTGAGCCTTCAGGTAGGGAATCACCCTGCTAGGAACATAATCAGAAGAACCTCTCCACTCAACCCTCGGACATCCTGGCATAGATAAGGTCACGGTCTTAGCGTGACAATCAAGTACAACATGAAATGGTGATAACCAGTCCATGCCCAATATCACATCAAAATCGACCATGCTGAGTAACAGTAGGTCCACTCGGGTCTCCAGACCCCCAATAGATATCACACACGACCGATACATACGGTCCACAATAATAGTATCTCCCACAAGAGTCGACACATGAACAGATGTAACTAAAGACTCACGGGGAATATTCAGAAAATGGGCAAAATTTGAAGAAACATAGGAATATATAGAACCAGGGTCAAATAAAACCAAAGCATCTCGGCGATAGACTGAGACAATACCTGCGATCACTGCATCGGAGGCCATAATGTCTGGCCTGGCTGGAAACGCATACATACGGGCCTGACCTCCACCTGCTCGACCATACTTTGGGAACTAGAATAAAATTCCTACAACAATGGTTTATACAAATATGTGAAAAATATAAGGAAAAAATAAAAATGGAAAAAACACTAATAAAAAATTTAGCATGTTGTAAAAATAAAACAGCCCCACAATTCGGGTGTACAGATAAATATAATAGAAAATGGAGAACGAAGAAATATAAAAAATATAGGTCAAAATATAAACATAAAAAACCAAGAAAAAGATATTATGTAAAAAATTATCAACACAAAAGACCATATAGACCAAAGAAGAAACTGACAGAATGTACGTGTTATAACTGTGGAAAATTAGGACTGCAGAGCACCTAAGAACCTAAGCCTAAGAACCTAAAGAAAAAACAAATAACCGAAATAATAATCGATGATGAAGAATACATGCAGATAGAATATATAGATTATGAATTAGATAGTGATGATAGTATATATGAATTAACAGATGATGAAATAGAAATAAATGAAGAGTTATACGAAGAAAAGTTATCCGAAGAAAATGAAAACATCTGATGACTGAAAAAGAAATAGAAATTATAACACAAGAAGATTATCAAAATGAAGAATCCGCAGAACAAAAAATTATATTTGATAACAATATATTTGAACAAGTAAAAGGCAAAGAGTTAGATTTAAGCGTAGAAAAAGTATTAGAAGTACCTACAATAAAAAATTGGTTTAAAAGACAGAAAGAAGAATATTACGTAGTAAGTCAAAAGGAACATATAATCGATTGTAAATACACAAGAGGTAAAGCCAAAATACCAATAATAAACAAACGAATATTAAATAAAGAAATACAAGACATAAAAGCAAAAAACCCAATCAAATATGTACATTTAGGAGGAACTGAAATACTCATAAAAGCATGTTTTAGAGAAGGAATAGATACCCCTATAGAAATATATTTGGCAGATGATAGGATAATACAACCTATAGAAAAAAGTATTATAAGTGCAGTAAAAGGAAACCTCATATACCAAAAATTTAAATTTATAATAAGTGCTAATTACTCAGTAGCATTAACTGATAGAAATATAGACAAATCATTAGTACTATACTGGAAAATGTCAGGAATAGAATTAGCACCAGGAAGTAAGATATTTACAGCTAGATGTAAAAATCTATATGTTCTGACAACAAAACATAAGATAGCTGCAAAAAATAAAATCAATAAAATCAAAATAGAAAATCCATTTGAAAAAATAGTTACGGTTATCGATAATAATGAATATAGCTACAAAGAAATTGATATGGAAGAAGATTTAGAAATAGTAAAAGAAAGGATAAGTACGTCAAGTATACCAAACCAGTTAATTTATGAAACACCTACGTCATCTAGGATGAGTACATCAAAAAGAGACTATATACTCCCACAAAATCTAATCAAAAATATAGTAGAAGAAATAAAACCATACCACTATTATATAACAGGAATTATGGAACAAAGAAAATATCTGATATTAATAAATACAGGACAAGAGGAAAATTACATTACAAGAGAATTAGTAGCATAAACTGAAATAATAACTACTGAACAAATGTGCCCTTAATTACCAAAAGAGCTAATAACAAACGAAGAAACAACAGAAAAAGAAATAATAATAGGAGGAATACCTCTAACAATACAGTTTAAAATTTACCAAGGAAATAAAAATATTACATTAGGAATAAAATGGTTAGAAAAGGTAAAACCATACAGCTTAGGAGATAAACAATTGACCATAACATATAAGGATAAAAGAATAATAATAAAAAGATCAGAAGTATGAAAATATATATACTTACAAAAATCATAATAGAAGGATATTACAATCGGTATTATACACCAATGATAGATACATGAGCAGAATTNAAAAGATATGTTGTTAGGAATGCCATTTTTGGAAAAACTATATCCACATATAATAACAAAGACACACTGGTGGTTTACCACACCATGTAAAAATAAAGTAGGAGCAAAACGAGTAAGTAATAAACCGCGAAAAACTATAGAATGGAAAAAAGGAAGTGAAAAAATTACACAAAAACTAGAAAATATAGACAAAAACCCAACTACTCAATTAGAAATTATCATATTTACAATAGATAAAATAAAAATAATCCAAAAAAAATTAGAAACATTATGTTNTTAAATGCAAAAACCAAAACATACAATTACCCAATACCCAACAAGATATTAAAGATAAGACAAATCCAAGGATATAATTACTTTAGTAAATTTGACTGTAAATCAGAATTTTACCATTTAAAGCTAGAAGACGAATCTAAAAAATTGACAGCATTCACAGTACCACAGGGATTTTATGAATGGAATGTTTTACCATTTGGATATAAAAATGCACCAGGTAGATACCAACACTTTATGGATAACTACTTTAACCAATTAGAAAATTGTATAGTATATATAGATGATATATTACTATATTCAAAAACACAAGATGACCATATAAAATTATTAGAAAAATTCATACATATTATAGAATACTCTGGCATAAGCTTGAGTAGAACAAAAACAGAAATTATGAAAAACCAGATAGAATTCCTAGGAATACAAATAGACAGAAATGGAATAAAAATGCAAACTCATATAGTACAAAAAATAATTAACCTTGATGAAAATATTGATACAAAAAAGAAATTACAATCATTTTTGGGACTAATAAACCAAGTAAGAGAATATATACCCAGATTAGCAGAAAACCTAAAACCTTTGCAGAAAAAACTAAAAAAGGATGTAGAATACCATTTTGATGAAAAAGATAAAGAACAAATAAAAAAGGTCAAAATATTATGCAAAAAATTACCAAAATTATATTTTCCAGATGAAAATAAAAAATTTACCTACATAGTAGAAACAAATTCAAGTAATCATAGCTATGGGGGAGTTCTTAAATATAAATATGATAAAGAAAAAATAGAACATCACTACAGGTACTATTCAGGATCTTATACGGAACCACAATTAAAATGGGAGATAAATAGAAAAGAACTATTTGGATTATATAAATGTTTGTTAGCATTTGAGCCATATATCGTTTATAACAAATTTATTGTAAGAACAGATAATACACAAGTAAAATGGTGGATAACACGGAAAGTACAAGATTCAGTAACAACGAAGGAAATAAGAAGGCTTTTATTAAATATACAAAATTTTACATTTACAATTGAGGTAATAAGGACTGACAAAAATGTTATTGCAGACTACCTATCAAGAAAAAGGTACCCAAACTGATGAGAGGCAAGAAACAAAAGATTTATTTGCAATCCTTACTACTCTATCTTTACAGATG